>APFE031429323.1:60830-73671 GCA_000404065.3 Pinus taeda | reverse complement strand
GTGGGCTATTTGAGGTGATTTGTAAAAATGTACTATAATACAAAATATTCGCCCACTAAAAATTTAAAACCCCTTAATTTCGCCAAAGGGCGAACATTCGCCCCTAAAATTTTCTATGGTGAAGACCTCCCAACTCAACCTGTATGACGACAACCTCGGAAGTGCACTGTGTGGCTGCCTGCATCACTTCTTCAGCCAACTACTCTGTCGCTGGTCCTGAACTAGTAGCTTGAAGCTTCTGCTGAGTCGCTTGTAGACTAGCAAGCTTTCCTTCAATGGAGGTCATGGCCGAATAAGCTTTATCCAACTAGGGCTTCAAGCATGCCTTCAGTACTGCCTTTTTGTGTTGCGCTGCATTTACCTGTTCCTTTAATGTTTTGGCCTCCTACAGCTTCGCCAGTCTCTATGTGAGAGCAACGGTGCGTGTTGTACCTTTTACTTCGTCATAGTGCTGATGTAGTTCTCATGCTCTGTCTCCAGCCGTTGTGCATTAGGATCCTCCTGCACACTCATCAAGACCTCGAACGACTGTTCAAAAAATCGTGTGCAATCTGCTACTACACTTTCTACTACCGTTATCACCTCTGTGACAATGGTTTTTCACTGCTCCTTTGCTTCTGGTGGAGTTGAAGGCTAGGCCTTCAACTGCAAATCTATAATCTGTAGGTTCATCTCTAGCTGAACCTTAGCCAACTCTGTGCAAGCATCATGCACCCCTATAGCAAACTTGTAGACCTGTAAATCTTCCTCCGCATCCTTAGGAATGGCCAATTTGGGGACCATTCGGCAGGCTTCCTTCATGGCCTTAATCATGTGCTGACTTGTGTTAGTAAGTTCCACCATGGAAGTGTGGGTGGTGTCTCACTACAAGGCCATCTGTACATTATTAATCTTCTGCTCACGGATTACCTGCAAAGCGCACTATTCACAGGCCTTCAACTCTGTGATCACCCCATCTTGTAGTAGGTGGAGTGCCTTGCTAAGAAGCGCTACCAAGTTAAACCCCACTCCCTTGAGGGCACTGACAGTGGGCCTGTCAGCTTCGTTTTCTGTGGTCAGTGCTCCATCCAGTAGCACTATCGCTCGGGAGTCCTTCACGCGCAACGTCTCAGCAGCTTCTTAAGTACAGATGGCAAGGCTGGTGGACACTATGTCAACCTATGATACGCAGATCTATAGCTCATGTAGACCTGTCTGGATGGCCCCTAATAGTTGTTTTTGCTATTGCTCAAACTGTTGTAGTACCTCCGCAATGACATGCCACATTGTGTCTCCAATGTCATTTAAATCTCCCTCTGTTAGGATGATTGGGTCCAGTGACATCTTACTTGCCTTGCATTTCTACCATGGTCCCACTTTTTCTTGTTCTCTTGGACGTTTGATGTAGTACGACACCGTCTACGGGTCCGCTCCATGCTACTCTGTTTGCTCATCCATTTCTTCCTTTGTTTTGGGTGAAGGTGACCTCACATCTTTGTCAGAACCATGCTCTGTTCTACCTGTCTTCCTTTCCGCCCATTGTGCAGCATCGCGCTTTGCATAGGCCTTGTTAGTAGCCTCCTTATTCCTCTTCTTGGCCAGCTACGCCATCTTGAGCTTGGCCTCCTCCTTTTTGCATTGCGCGGCGAACTTGCTCAACCCCACCGTCGAGTCTGAGGCAGTGCACCACTCTGTCGGCCAGTGATCAAGAACTACATCAATCACGTCATCCATTGCCAAGGAAGGAAATTCATGCCACTTATGCTCAGGATCCATCCATGCCCTAATCGCGATGTGCTGAAAGTCTTCCTTGAACTCCATGTACTCCTACAGTTTGGCAAACATAGTAGGTGACAATCGCGATTTGTGATTGATAGCCACGCGTATATTCATTTCCATCAAGATCCAGAAGATCTTGCTATCCTTGATGCGCTAAGCATCCTTGGTCACCTATAGCAAAGCGTACTTCGCTGCTTCTGGCAGGTCCAGCATGACCGAGGGGAATTGACTGTCTTCCAGCAGCTTCCAGGCTACCAGCACAATGGACATCAAGTGCCACACATAGTGGAAGGTCTTGCTGAGCTATTGTGCCTCACGAAAGTTCACAAGGAACTCACCGCAAAGATAGTGCACCTAATTAAACTAGATTCCTTCGGCGCATTGGGCTGCTAGAGCAACGACCGATGTTGGCACTACATCTGTGCGACACTTCCACATAACTTTTCCTGCCAAGATCTGCATGGCCACCTTGACCGCAGGGTCGCAGATACTCAAGAGGGCATAGCCTCACGACATATTCATGAGCTTGAATTTCTCCTCTATGGCCTCTGCGAGGGCCTACTTGCCACCTTTTCTGCCAAACATCATGGCCAGATTTTCCCCTGTATAGGGCAGCCGCGTGATCCTATGGATGAACCTATCAATGATGGGTATCGGCTCCTCTAGCCACAAACACCCATCGTGCAGCATAGCAACTTCTTGATGACAAATATTGTAATGGGTGTGTGATTGTAGTACAATACCCATAGCAAGTTGAGTAGACCTACCTTTCCTACTCCCCTATGCCACTTGTGGTTCCAATGCAGTCATCCTGGTGGTTGTGTGAACAACGTGGTGCATTACCTATTATGTCACTAAGTGCGGGAACTTCTCAGTGTCAACTAAGTCTCAGTCTTCCAGTTTCAACAGTGGAACCCACCCCAAGCACGGTCCTTCAAAGACATTCTTGTTCGGCATCAGAGGTATGTACAGGGTGACCTTTCTTTTGTCGATGTCCTTTGACACCTTGTTCTTGCCTTTACATGGAGGGACATATTTGGGAAACTTAGTGATAGGGTTAAAACCCTCAACTTCAACGTCCTCCACTTCCACCCCCAAATCCTCATCATCCATCGAGATGTCCTCAATCTCTTCCTCCTTTGGCTCCAAGTTCATGGTTTTGCCCTTTTCCTATGCGGTGGGCTTGTCCTTCTATGGATTTCTTGTAGGCGACGTGCGCACTGGTATTGCTACATGCTTGCCCTTCTTAGCCTTCACACTCTCCTTGCTCAGGGTAGGCTTCGGTCTAGGCATCTGTGGTGACTTGGGGACTTCAGCTAATACCTTTGCAACCTCTGGAGCAACTCCTTCTGCCTCCATAACAACCTCCGACATAGCCCCCTCGGCTATCACTGCTTCGGCGTCCATAGCTTTGGATCCTGGGATAAAAGCACAGATGAAATTGTGGTTGGACTCAGGAAATCGATCAAACACTGGGTAGTCAAGCAATTCTTCGAAGAATATGCGGATCAAGCATGTCTCAGAGCTCACCAAATCAATGTTCAAAATGCCAAGTGTTTTTCGTGGGGCCTCCACCTATAATTTATAAGCCATTTTGAATTTAAATCCGACCATTCCCCCCACATTCGGTTCATTAATTCCGGATTGGTGGCAGATTTCCAAGGATCTTACCCATAAATTTTGTCTTAAATGTCGGTCGCCCACTCCATTTGGTCGCATTATTATCGTTAAATCATGAATAGTGACTTTAATGGTCACTTTCCAGCTGACCTGCACGATTTCTCCTTGGGTAGCACAACTCACTCCCTGTTGTTGCAAACCCTATGACATCTCCTCATTTCGCACAATCCTCCAATCATGCAGTTCCCCAACCCAGGCAGTGTAGTTTATAGTCTTGCGCCTCCTTTCAAATACCTGGAGCACTAAGACTATGCTACCTTCATATAGTCACCTATCCAGATCACCGGTGTATGGCTTCAATCGGCTGCCATTCACCTTTCCTAGGAAGGAATCTTCATTCAATTTAACCAACTGAACTGCTCCACTGTCGGTAATCTCCTAAATGACATAGGGCCCTAGCCAGTGTATCCTGAATTTTCCTAGAAATTTATCAAACTTGTTGTCATATAACAAAACCAGATCATCTACCTTAAAGGTGCGCAGTTTAATGTGCCCATCATGCCATGCTTTTTTGCACTGCTTTTGGACCTGTTGGTGAAATCTAGCCAGAAATATTTCTTCCTCAAGCCCAGTAAGCTACGCAAGCCTCTCTTCCAGGGCTCTACGATCCGTCATACCCATGAGTGCCACTATGCACAGACTAGGCATAATGTAGTCCATGGGCATCACTGCTTCAACACCATATACAAGCTTAAAGGGTGTCTGTCCAGTCAACATTTTTCATGTCATTTGATAGGCCCATAGTATTGCGGGTATCCGCAGGTCCCAATCACTTTACTAAGCATTTCAAACCTTGGTCAACGCGTTCTCCAGTACCTTATTGAATGCTTCCACTGTCCCATTAGCCTGTGGGTGATAAGGCGTGCTTTTCTAGTGATAAACCTAAAATTCCTCTGTTGGCGCGCTGATCATTTTGTTCAGAAAGTACATACTGTGATCACTCATCAAAACCTTTGGACACCAAAATCACGTCAATACATACTCAAAGATAGACTTAACAGGTCATGCCTCTGCCCATCGAGTCAAATACTCAGTCTCAATAATAATGTACACGCTCTCATCTTCTTTCCTTGGGGTTGAATGGCTCCCACAAAATCTATTGCCCATTTCTCGAAAGGTTGTAATGTCATATGTGGGTTCAGGGGCAGCTCATCTCTCCTCAATGGCCCGCCAGTCCTTTGACACACATCACACGTCTTGCAGTAAGCTTTTGAATCCTGATGGAGCGTTGGCCACCACAATCCTGCACGTAGAAGCTTATGTGCGGTCACCCTTCCTGCATAATTCCCTCCCACAGTGCCCCCATGAGCATCTGCAAGGATACTGCTCCTTTCAAACTCTGGTACATATCGTCGTAATACTTCATCAGACCCCATTTTGTACCGATGTCTTGCAATGACAGAAAAGTCTATCACGCACACCACTAACTCCTTTTTCTACTAGATGGTGTAGCCTTCCAGGGCA
This sequence comes from Pinus taeda, assembly GCA_000404065.3. Lineage (NCBI taxonomy): Eukaryota > Viridiplantae > Streptophyta > Pinopsida > Pinales > Pinaceae > Pinus > Pinus taeda. The sequence continues at coordinate 68,769 of APFE031429323.1, read as the reverse complement.
GTTCCTGTCGTTAGGAAGTGTATGATGTCTTCAAAGTGATCATCCATGATGCACACTACAAAGATTTGTGTGTTAGGAAATCCCTCATCCAAATTAGTCGCCTCTTCCCCTGTTTCGATGCGCGACAGAAGGTTTGGTCCCATGTTCAGTCATCGAAGCTCCACAATAACTTCAAAATCATACTCCTAGAACAATATCATCCACCTATAGATTCTCCCCCCCCCAACACAAGCTTATTGACCAGGTATTTCAACACAGAATGATCCGTATACATCTTAAAATGTCCACCCACCAAATAGTGTCTAAACTTCTAGAGCACGTATACCATGGCTAATCCTTTGCACTCAGTGGTGGAATAGTTCTTCTCAGCCTTAGATAACATCCTACTTGTGAATGCTATAGGATGGTCTAATTTTCCTCCATCGGCCTGTGTCAATAATGCTCCTAGTGCTATACATGATGCGTCTACATGTACATGAAACTCCTTCTTCCAATCTGGGAAGACTAAAATCAGTGCAGTGACCATTTTTCCCTCAGCACATCTAAGATTTTTTTACAATCCTCCTTACAACAGAATGTGACATCCCTTTTCAACAACTTCTCCATAGGCGTGGTGATTTGGGCATAGCCCTTGATAAACTTCTTGTAGTACCTAGTATGTCCCAAGGTTGCGCGCAACTGTTCACACTCCTCAACACCTCCAAGTTAAGTATCATTGCAATATTCACAGGATCTACCATCAGTCCCTGTCTACAAACCACATGACCTAGCAGAGTCCCAAAAGGAACACAAAATAGACATTTCTTCAAATTGAGTGCAATCTGGTACCTTCGCCAAGTATCTAGCATTAAGCGCAAACTGGCCACATGGCGTTTTACCAACCCAAACACAATCTAGTCATCAAAGTACACCTCTAGAAACTTATGAATGAAGTCTTTGAATGCAACAATGACTATGCACGAAAAAATTGTAGGCACATTCTTTAATCCGAAAGGCATTACAGTGTACTAAAAACATCCCCATTCAGTTGCGAAGATCATCTTGCTTCTATCTTCAGGTGCGATTTTGATCTGATGGTACCCAGAAAACCCATCAGTGAAGGAGTACACTTCTTGGTCACCTACATTATCCAATACCTCATCAGCGAATGGAATCGGGAAAGGATCATGCACGCAAGCGTCATTCAACTTCTTGAGATCTACACATATCCTTATTTCATCCTTTTGCTTCTTTTCCTGTACCACCATTGGGCTCACCCAATCAGATTCTTCTATGGGTTCAATGATGCCTGCCATGAGCATCTTATCTAACTCTAAGTGGACCTTCTCCTTATACTTCGGGTTGAGATAGTAAGGTATTTGCTTAACTAGCTTTGCGTCGTATTTTAACGTGATCTTCATAACGCCTAGGTCCCCTATTATCCCCTTTAAATCCACAAACTTGGTATGGAACAAATACTATTATTCATGGAGAAATTCGAGGACTTTATCTACCGTCGTGCCATCCCAGTAATCTTCAATCTTCGTGAATTTGAACTCCGCCTCCGTACCAATATTTACCTGTTTCATTTTCAGTGGTGCGGTTATATCAGGATTCTCGATCAGCGATCCCTCGATCTCGCGATGACCCTCAGTTTCAGGAAAATTAATCTTTCGTGGGTCCTCGTCTTCTTCTTCAGTAGTCGTGTTATAGCATTCAAGCACATGGTTCAGCTAAGTAGTCCAATCGGGTTGAATCAAATCCAAGGGATCCTATGGTATCCTAAAGATTGTTGCTTTAACTTCTTGTAGTGCTTTGTCAATACAATCAAACCTGTCTTCAAAATTGAACATCATTATGAACCCTTCACGCAGAATATTGGGGCTTCGCTCCATAGGCCTTAGCCCATTTAGCCAAGTGTGCACACGGATCATCCTTCCCATCAAACTTATATGTCACTCATACCTTCGGCTTCCCAAAGCGTGTTCTCATCATCCTCCTACACTCACGCCAATCTTCAAAACTACCCTTGTGCGTACCCCACCATCTCGAAGGTGTAGCGCGCAGTTCCCAGTCCAAAGCCTAGAACCACTGCTTCTCTAGTACTTCCCTCTCAAATGCATCCAAAAACACATCCACATCATTCAAGCCATCATAAGTGGGAAAATTTCTTACCTCTGATGACACATAGCACAGCAACCGGGTCATCATGTTACAACTAAGCGTGGTTACTTCATGTAGCCAATTATGCCAGCGCTCTAATTCTTCATCTAAGTCTGATTTGCAAGAACTCTCACGATCCCATGTAATTCGTCCATCCGCTGTGAGATTCACCCAATTTTGGTCTCGCACTGTTATTTTATATATGTAGTCCAAATCATCATCGCTTTTGTAATCGCGGATTGGTTCATTATAGTGTGATCCTTCAGCAAGATCTAGGGGTAGTATTACACGAAGCGGTTTCTTTTCAAATATCATATTTCGCTTCTTTAGGTTGATTACCCTGTTCATGTCAGTAGCCTAATCAATGCCAAGGAGGCATGGTATGGGTTGTTGTCATCCACAATTTCTATTACTTCAAAGTTAGCCAATGCACTCGCACCTTCAATATCTACAGTTATTCCTTGTAGTTGTCCCATGGGGATGACCTTCTCATGATTTTCCATTCTTAACTGAATCGGAGACCACTGTAGTGTGGGTCTCCTCATTTGCTCCCAAGTCTACTTTGGAAAAACATTCGCGTCTAACCCCAAATCCAGAATAACTTGATCTATTTCATATTCTCCTATCTACGCGGTCAGTCTCATCTCACGTCCTGTCCTTGCTTTATGCTTACCAATATTTTGTACCACGCGCTGTTCACCCGAAGTGTTTTCGGCGCATCTATTTATAAGTTCCTATAACCCCTTCACAACCTTGCTATCGTGCAATATCTTCATGCAAGTCTCTAGAAAGCTTGTAAGCATAGAAGGGTCCATTTCCTGAATAGGCTTATCCTGGATCCCTTGTGTACAGGCCTCAGCGAGGATCTTCTTTTTTTCCATGAATGTTTCGCGTGCGCACTCCAAATCAATTTCAGCCTCCTTCGTTGGAGCTTTGTGAACCCATGTGTTATCTTTGGGTTGTTTCCCCTTATCATCGCCTGTTGCAATTCACTTCAAAGCACTATATTCACATTCGGGTCCTCTTCGCGAGGCTCAACCCTCATCATCTGCAGGTTCTGAGTTGGCTGCAGTGGTAGCACCCCTTTGTCACGTATCCTCGCTATCAGTGTAGGACAGTCCTCTGTCTCATGATCAAATTGAGTACAATATTTTGATGACAGATACGTTGCGTTAGTGTATTCACGAGCATAGTGTCCTGGTCCTCCACAATTGAAACAGATCAGTTGTCCCCGACCTTTTTCAAGTCCTCCTCCACCTTGGCCTTGTCCGCACCTCTGAAATCTTGTTCACGCCATCCCAGTGCCTTGGTCAAGAGGCCGTGTTTCTACCTGAACTCTATAGACGGGTGCTTTGTCCATCATCAATTCATAACTTCGGCAGTTTTGCTCATCATGCCCTACTGTCCTAGAGAAGTCGCAGAATAGTTGTTGTGGTGTTTGTACAAACTTCTATAGCAAATGACAGTTATCAGTCGTATGTTTCCCTGCCACCTGACATATAGCGCACCACAACACAGGCCCCACGCTCGGTCCTACTTGGGCTTCCGAACTCAAATGCATTGATCCTCCTCCTACAATATAGTTTGCAAAGATCGGGTAGGGGTCTTTGTCATGCCCCTGACCTTTACATTTTAGGCACCATATCTCTTCGCATGCCTCCAGTCAAACTGTTTTGTCATGCTTCAAACTTTGCATTTCAAGGAAAAGATTTTACAACTACGCATGGATCTGTTGAACCCCAGATTTCCATCTTGCATCAGTGTTTCATGCAGTCGCATTGCAATCTCCAAGGCCTTTGCCTGAGTCGTAATCTTCTATTATGACAATGCAACATTTAGGTGAGGCAGGAGCAAAGCCACGAACCACTCGCGGTGTTGTCCATTTGTCAAGTTAATATTAGCTTCGTGGATTTTACACTTCAATCTCTGATCCAATTCCCAAGGTGTCTCACCTGGTTTCATCACAATTTCCTTGAACCCCACAATCAACTGCGCCTCGGATTTAGGCCTACTAAACTCTTTATTCAGTGTCTTTTGGATCTCTACCAACCCAACATTTTGGTTATCATTAGAGTACTTGATGTACCAAGTTAGCGCGTGATCCTATAAAGCACTAACCAACGTTTCTTTCTTTATGTGATCATCTGTGATGCCCTGAACTTCCCATAGAGCTTTTATGATGAACCAAAACTAGTCTGAGTCCTCATTTCCCAAACCCTTAAACAAAGGCAGCTTCACTAAATTCGCCATGTTGAACTCAGGTGGAGGTGGTGGTGGTGTTGGCAAAGCCGCAAGTGGCGGTGGTGGTGAAGGTGAAGGTGGTCTGGGTGGAGGTGTTAGTCGCGAGAACCCTCGTTTTATCAACTGAACAACACTTCGTGGAGAAGCCTGTGCTACTCCCTCTTCGTCACTCAAAGGAGGTGAAATCAGTGGGCTATATTCAGTACCCTTTCTTTCTTCATTCCTGTATGTCTTTCCACTTCACGTAGCTTCGAACATCAAGGTAGCTACATAACCTATATTTTGCACAATAACATCTTAATCCAAGTGTTTAAATACTTCAAGTACTTACCTCATGGACCTTTTAAAAAGCGTCCCTCCACCTCACTGTAACTAATTGAGGTATCGACTGTGAATTCTATCATAAACCCCCCTATGATATCATTGAGTCAATGATCAAAAACGCAAGCGATCTTATCCTCAAAGACTTCCAATCTCTGTACTAACTCTGAGGTCCAGACAATAGGCCCATCAAGCCTCCACCTTCCTTGGCTATCGACTAGCTTCGTGATCCACTCGTATAACTCAACTAGAAAGGAACAGAAAAATATCTCATGGATTTCTATATACATGTACCTATCTAGCCACTATTCCTTTATCAGTCATGGATCTTTGTTCTCCTGTGCCGTGAATTCATGGATATTCCTATCCAACAAGTCTTCGATCTCTTTCTTAGTTGGAATCCAGTGATATGACATCACACATCTCTCATGTAGATTCTGGTCCCGGAAATGGAACCATTTGTTGTTTTTGTGGGCCCTAACCCAGGTTAAGTGTTAGTCATCCAAACAAATCCCTACACTATTGGCCCTTTCGGCATCAACCCGCAGAGCATGGACGAAGTCTCACCCGAAGTAGTATGGGGTGATGCTGGAACCAAGTTTCTACACCCTGAGATGGTCGTGATGTCGGTTTATACCCTCTACCCATACTTTCGCGCAGGCTGCTAAGCCTTAGGGCTCTGTAAGTCTACCCTTTATTCCACCCTTCAGTACCTCCATGTAGGCGTACGATTGACCTTCATGTAGCCCTAACCCATGGTTCATGTACTTAGCATCTATGGCAATGTATTGTATAGGTTCCCAAGTTATCTCAAGTGTTTTACTTATCTTACTAATCAATCACAGTTAGCGTCACGTAAACTGATATCTTTACTTGCGTTCAATTAACATATATAATCACATATATTCGCGCATCAATTAAACATTGTAAATTAAACCCAAAACACAATATAATCAGATGCATTAACAGTGACTAAATACATAGTAATTGCATAGTACTTCTCTTTATTGATATTTTCTAGTTTAATACAGACTCTATTTGCCATGCACACACAACTGCAGGGGTCCACGCACTCAGTTGTGGACTTCCACCCTAGGCCTCTACGCACTCAGTTGTAGAGCCTCTACCTATGCTAAGACTCAAAAACACTTAGGCTTCTCCACCAAAACTCCAATTCTTTCTTCTTTCCCTCTCCCTAGAGCTTACTTACTTAGCTCTTTTTTATACAATCCCATCATCCACAGACCATGGGTAGATCTTTACAACTAACTTGAGACTTTACAAAATAAGGGCAAACAACCCTTTATCACTCTCGATGCCTTCACGCTCCGCGAACAAAAATTGCAGAGACTTTACAATTTTATTACAAAATTGTCCCAAAATATGGGCTTTTAGCCCCAAAAATGCTCTTGGGGGAACCCATTCCCAACACATGCATGAGTTATTTATGAGTGAATTATAAGTTCTTTGATTGATCACTGCATTTGAATTAAATGCAATTTAATTCACTTGACCTCTCACTAGCTTCTCCATCAATTAGAACTAGTTTAACCAAATTTAACTCAGATAAACTGAATTAAATAATTACAACTCAATAAGAACTCAACCTGTCCCCCTAAAATTTAGGGGTCACTCTACATGAATCTAGATAGTCTCCCAACTCGAATTTACTAAGCCAACTAAGTAAACTTAACTTAGTTAACTATTGCAAGTTGTGATGAGAATAGAATTACAATTTAATTCCTACTTTAGTTCAAGGAAAAAATTAAATTAGGATTTTCTCATTGCATTTTCAACACTCCCTCTCAATAAGAAAGGGATTATCTGCTACCCTGATCTAGTACCTTTGGAATGTTATGCATGTAACACTTGTCACCATTGTTTCTACTGCAACATCCGCAACTAAAAAGCATCTAAACAAAATAAACTGAATCAATTGTGTCTACAATTGTTATGAAACCAGCTCAAGAAAACGATAGAAAAGATAGATCAACGCCTTAGAATTCAGCCTCTTCGAGGGGGCAACCTCCTTTACATTAAATAAATGAACAATTCTTTGATGATTCAAATGATAAAACCTCCTTTCTATATATAGGAGTCTAAGGAGTCACAATATAATCCAGCCGACCTAACAATAATAATATAAAACCACAAAAATAACAATAGAGGGATTTTATGGGGCACAGTAATAAAAATATGGGGACAATAGGGGCACAACAATATTAATAAGGGATACAACTACAATAGTAATGGGGTAATAACTAGTATTCTAGGGACCTATCATGCCCCTCTCCTTCAAAAAAAGTGTCATCCTCAATGCTTGAGTAGTTTTGGATGCTTTTGTATAAAATTATCATCCTCCCATGAGGAATCTTCAGTGGATAAGTTCTTCCACTTGATGAGATAATCCGAAATTGATCGATTTCATAGTTGTCGAGTTCTTGTTTCTGTGACTGCTTCCAGTTCCAATATAATATTTCCTTCCTCGTCAAGTTCTGGAAATATTGTTTGAACTGGGAGATTATTGCCTATAACCTTCTTTAAACATGAAACATGGAAAATTGGGTGCACTCAAGACGCTGCAAGAAGCTCCAATTTGTATGCCATAGTACCAATCTTTTGCAACACCTTGTACGGACCATAATACTTTGGTGATAATTTATTATCCTTCTTAGCTTGCTTGAGGGACATTTTCTTATATGGTTGTAGCCTTAAGAATACCCAATCACTACATCAAAACTTCTTTCGTTGCGATGTTGATCTACCTGTTGTTTCATTCTATTCTGTGCCAACACGAGGTTATCCTTTAAGAGTTGGAGGACTTGTTGTTGATGTTCGATGTGATGTTCCACTACTTGAACCTTAGAATTTTCTCTTAATATGATGTGATGGATGGTGGCTGATATCCATAAAGTGCCATAAATGGGTTCATTTTTGTTGTTGTATGGAAGGAGTGTTATACCACCATTCAGCCAGAGGTAACCATTTGACCCATTGTGTCTATTTATCAGATACAAAGCAACGAAGATATCCTTCCAAGCATTTGTTTACTATCTCAGTTTACCCATCAGATTGAGGATGATAAGATAAGCTATGAGCTAACTGAGTACCAAGACAAGAAGATAATTCTATCCAAAAATTTCCAGTGAAAATGGGATCTCTGTCACTTACAATAATCTTTGGGTTTCCATGTAGCTTTTGAATTGTTTCCATAAATGTAGTAGAAATTGTACTG
>APFE031429323.1:9461-38104 GCA_000404065.3 Pinus taeda | reverse complement strand
GGCCCAAAAACTAAGACTGAGTCCTTTAGATTGCAGCATACAGTTAGCCATTTCCTTTAAGGTGCGATTTTTCCTTTCAGCTACACCATTTTGTTGTGGAGTGTATGGAACAGTGTGTTGCATTTGAATTCCATTTTCGCTGCAAAAGTTGATGAATGTGTTTTTAACATATTCTCCACCATTATCAGTTCTTAGCTTAAGAATTTGATGTCCAGATTGTTTTTCAACAAAGGCTTTGAAGGGCAAAAATGTGTTAAATACTTCGCTCTTGAGTTTTAAGAAGTATACCCAAGTGCGTCTGGAGAAATCATCAATGAAAGTTAAGAAATACTTGCAGCCAGAGAATGAAGCAACAGGAAGTGGACCAAATAAATCACTGTGCACAAGCTGTAAAGGGGCTGAGGCGTGCCAAGAGGCACGCTTTTCAAAACTGTCCCGATGATGTTTTCCGAGTACACATCCGAAACAAACACCATCTCTGCAAGATACCATAGGAAGACCTGTCACCATATTTTCTTTACATAGATGCTGAAGGGAGCGATAGTTTAAGTGACCAAATCGCTCATGCCAAAGTTTGCTCACTTCATCATTATGAGAAACAAACACTGAAGGAAGATTTGATGACCCAAAGTTGTGAAACTTATACAACCTTGTGGAATCATCAGCATACCAGTAGCTAGAATCTATTTAGGATCTCGTAGATCCTTGATTACAACATCATGAGGTGAAAATTCAACAATTTTACCTTCACCTGAATGAGTTATCTGATATACAGATAGAAGGTTGCTGGATAAGGTTGGAACACATAATACATCATTAAACTGACCATTGTCTAGATGAACAGTTCCAGTCCCTACAACATTAAGAGATCTATCATCACCAACATATATATTTTTGGTGTTACAATCATGTAAAGAAGAAAACATGGCTTTGTTTTTGGCCATGTGATAAGAGGCTCCAGAATCAATGAGCCACTTATGAGAATGAGAAGAAGAAGATACATTTAATGCATAAACCAGACTGAGATGATTGACAACGACATGCAGAAAGTGCCATTCCTGAAGATGAAGTTGAAGTTGAAGTAGAAGAATGCTCCACATGGATGTTATGTTTCTTCATTGCGGCTTCCAAGGCTTCCATCTTCTTAAAGCAATTAGATTCTAAGTGGCCATCTCGATTACAAAAGTTACAATGTCTATCAGTCTTCTTCCATTTGTTTTTATTGGTCTTATCATTTTGCTGAAATGATCTTTCATTTTGAGACTGAGTTTGCTTAGACCCTTGTTTGGTTTAGGACCATTCTTTTTAGGATATGACTTCTTAGGATTCTTTAAATTTGGTTGCTGCTGGGCGGCTAACGCTTTCTTGGAAGAGTTTCCAAGATTAAGAAGACCAAGGTGTAAGAGTTTTTCTTGTTCTCTTATTAAAGAATCACAAAAAGAGTCAAAGGAAGGGGCCTTGTAGTCTTTTCCTTGACAAATGAAAGCTTCCCTTGTAGAAAGGAAGGTGGAAACAAATACAGAGTAGGCTGGTCCCAACTTAGTAAGGATGGAATAAATAAGGTTACTATCTTCTTTCTTAACCTTAACACCTTCCAAGAGATATCTAAGGGCCTTGAATTTGGACAAGAAATCTTCAATGCAAGAAAAATTATTAGGATCCAATGTAAGCAACTCATTTTCAAGTTGATGGGCTCTAATTTCATTTTTAATCCCAAAAACTTTAGTGATTTGTTCCAATGCTTCATGAGGAGTATCAAGTTCTGCAATATGGAATCTAAGATCAGGAGAAATAAGACATCCCTATCAAACCACGTGCTTGATCTTGTCTATTTTCCCATTTTGCAACCTTGTCTTCATCTTTTGGTTTCTTCTCTTGGCCCGTGGCTATTCTGTAGAGACCTTTACTTCTAAGTAAATCTTCCATGTAGGATACCCATTGGAAGTAGTTAGTGCTGTCAAGAATGACTTGGCATGGACTTTCCATTTTAAAAAAAAAAACTGAAGCTGAAGATGCTGAAAGTAAGTGTTCCAATGGATAGATCTCGAAAAATTAGGCTGTTTTAAAAAAAACGGCTCTGAAAAAGGCTTCCGGATGAAGAAGTTATGGCTTTTTGAAAAAAAATTGTTGAAGTTGCCGGCAAAGTGCGCGAATGTGCGGGAATGAAAAAAAACGCCCCCACAAAATGGAGATTTGAACCCAAGACCTCTACTCTCTTAAAAGAACTTTGAACCAATTGAGCTATACAAAAATTTGAGAGAGAGAGAGAGAGAGGGGGGGGGGCCTTGGGTTGCGTGCTTGCCTTGAGAAAGCTCTTTTTTGCTACAAAACAAAAACACAAAACCCAACACGAATATGCAAAGAAAAAATGAACCTTACGGCTCGAAGTTAGCTTTAGCTAGAAACTAAATATTTTTCCCAATGTTTCTGATTTTCCAAGATCACACTAAGGTGCAGGGAAAAGGGCATACGCATGAGAGAAAAAAACTTCCTTTCTGTTTCTGATTTGCCCAAATCGCACAGAGTCGCAGGGCAAAGAGCATACGCAGAAATGAAAGGTATAGATCCGGTAATAAAAAAGGTAAATAAACAGAAACCGAAATAACTAGAGAGAAAATAACAGTAAACTGCAGATAAACACTGTATACCTCCAGATCTTAAAAATGACGCAGATAGGGCTACCGGAAACCTTTTCGCGTGAAACGAAAGGGGTTCCTCATTGGAACAGATGCTCCGAACACAACAGAGCAGTCCTCTCGGCCCGAAATCAATCAGAAAAAGTAGATCTAGGAAACGACAGCCGCATGCAGTTCTACCGGCTTCAGATTTGGATCACCAACGGACGCGGCCCTCAAATAGCTCTGATACCATGTAGGAATTTACAGGGTAAGTTCCTCAGAAAGAACACCAAAAGGACACCGCTCACAAACAGATCACAGATCAATACACCAGTATTTTGACGTGGTTAAAAGCCTCAGAGAAGGAAACAGTCCACGGTCTGCGCCAACGTGGCTACTACAGGCATTTATTAATAAAAGAATGAAAATTTACATAAGCTTCTCTCATGCACGGTGAACCTACAAATGACCCTCCATGCGCTTTAAATAGAATTCATGGACCAATCGGGTGTCAAGCCACGGATCAAGTGTCGGTAATACCGAGGAGAGAATGAACCGTCGGATCACTACATATCGTCACCGTCGGATTGTAAGTTACAAAATGTACAACGGCAAAGAAACACACTTTACCTAACTCTATACTAGACCAAGTTGAACTTAACTATTTCCTATGTGTCGGAATATCCTAACAGAAAAGCCATCAATACCATACAAACTGATTTGGTTCCAAATATAAAGTTGCAGTGCATACCTTTTGTGTGTTTTTCACATTATGGAGATCAAAAAATTGCTCCATCTGTAGTATTCATGTTTCGAGATCCCTGCCATCAAACTTCCTCATATTGATTTTTGGAACATGGTGGGTCTTCAATCCAAAATTTGAGTCTATGAAATCATGATTAACATTTCTTTTGTTCTCATCATGAGTTTCCTTTACTTCCCTTTCACCATTAGTGACCATTTGTTGTAGCAACTTATTCAAATCTATCTTCAATTCTTCCATCTTATCGTCCATTCCATTCATCTTAGCATCCATGACATTCATCTTAGCTTCCATGCCATCCATCTTAGCTTCCACACCATTCATCTTAACTTGCATGTCATTCATATTAGCTTCCACGCCATTCATCTTGGCTTCATTTACCTTTAGTGAGAATGAAATTTGTTGTACTTGGTCTTGTCATTTTGATATATCATGTTGCATTTCTTCCTCTTCTTAACGAGTCATGCTAGAGCTTTCAGGTTGCTTACTAGGTGTTTCCATTTTCTTTCTTCGGGGCATTAATTAATGCGAATAATTCTTCAATATTCCCTTTGAATTCCTTCAAACTAATTTTTCAAACCAATCTTATGCAAAATTAAAAAAGAAAAAACTACACACCTTTTTTATCACTTTGTAAGAGCTCAATCTTGAATCTATTGTATCTCTGTAACTACAAATCTAGAATATCTTAAATTTATTCCTGCAGAGCCCTTTGAGTCCTCTTTCTAACCCCACAAGTCTTATCAAGATTGGATTCTCCAAGGAAGAGTTATTCCAAATATCTCGCACTGACCTGATTATAGACTAGTTCAGTAGAGCGAACTTGTATGATATGCCACGTGTCACTGTTTCGATCTTAGTACCTGAAACTGATACACATAAAACTTCAGACCATCCTATTTCTAAAACTTCTTACGAAATTTTAATATGATACTCAAAACATAAGTTATGACGATTTTTCCCAGGTCACCTATTTGGAATGTAATTCGGGAGTCTGTAAAAACCCTAACTTCCTCAGATCATATCTCCGCAAATATAGCAAGACAAGCTCTGCAATTCAGACATGAAATTTAGAATGATTTCGGCTCAAATGGTTTTTTTTTAGCTTCTAAAACGTCACAGAATGAAAACTTTATAGCAAAAATTCCACGATGACCTGTTTGGAGCAACGAAACCCTAGAATCCAAAGCTCTGATACGAAATGTTATGAAACTAGCCCACAAAAAGATAGAAAATATAGATCAACGCCTTAGAAATAAGCCTCTTCGAGGGGGAAACCTCCTTTCCATTACAAAAATGAACAATTCTTAGACGCTACAAATGACTAAACCTCCCTTCTAAATATGGGAGTCTAAGGGGTCACAATATAATCAAGCTGACATAATAGTAATAACATAAGGGCACAAAAATAACAATAGTGGGTTTCTTTGGGGCATACTAATAACAATATACGGACAATAGGGGCACAATAATAACAATAAGGGATAAAATGACAATATTAATGGGGGAGTCACTAGTATTATACGGGCCTAACACTCACTTCTTCACAAACCATCTCGATCCAATACTTAGCCAAATCAGCTACCTACCAAGTTCCTACTTCCTTTCATATTTTCCATGGGAATTATCCCATATTTAATCAAGAAATTCCTCAATTATGAATTTCACAATCCTCATAGGCTTTCCTCCAATTGCATGCATCATTAGCTTAATTTAGATTATTTTACAACGGATAGTACATTATACCTGAACTCTAATCTCAATTGGGTCTTTCTTTGAACTAACATCCATGAGTTATTTATGAGTGAATTATCAATGATCTGATTGATCACTGCATGTGAATTAAATCCAATTTAATTCACTTGACCTCTCACTAGTTCCTCCATCAGTTAGAACTAGTTTAACTAATCTAACCCAGTTATACTGAACTAAATAATTACAACTCAATAAGAACTCAACCTAGGCACCTAAAATTTATGGATCACTCTACATGACTCTAGATAGATTCCTAACTCGAATTTACTAATCCAACTAAGTCAACTTAACTTAGTTAATTGTTACAAGTTGCTATGAGAATAGAATTACAATTTAATTCCTAATTTAATTCAAGGACAAAATTAAATTAAGTTTTTCTTATTGCATTTTCAACAATGAAAAGTAATCCAATTTTTCAAGCATCTAAATAGGATCCTCCCACAACCCAACATCAAAGGAAGGAATTGTGATCCCTGATTTAGGCAGTGTTGTGAAACCTAGACATATTCCTCTGGAGCTAGAATAAGGCCCGAGACCCCAACCTAACCATATTGGTCCTCATCAAATAGTGCCTCCTAACTTTGGGATCCCATAAGGGTGTTGATGAATATTTGACCAAATGGAAGGACAAGTAAATCCATCAGCCACAACAACTGAAGCGAACAAAGTTCCTTCTATAAATTAAATACTCCAAAAGACTTGGAATATCAAGATATCCATTAAGGATATAAATATTATATTAAATATATGAATAAGAATAAGAATGATTTACAAATGAGAACAAGAGGCTTGCTTATATACCAAGCAAGTGTCTCTTCATGAAGAGTCATGTTCTATTAGACATGCCTCTTCAACCTAATTACTAGCTTAACTAACTATTATTTATTATTATTATCTTTACATTATATTTATATTATTTATATATTTTATTCGTTACATTGCCTCCTTCCTCAAAAAGCTTTTTCCTCAAAGCTTGTCGATGAAAAAAGTCTTGATCTCTTTTTCGGCTTCGAAAGTCTTTCTATTTTGGAATAGTCATCCTCGTCGATACAAGTTGATATGATCTTCTTAGTGACAAACAAAATCGTCGCAATGAGAAGGGATCAGACCATCCCAGATTAATCTTCTGTATAGCATTCTGATCACTGAAATTTTGTAACGACTTGTTAGCATAAGACTGGATTGAAATTACATCACTATTATCCGGAACATCAGTTTGTTGTTTCGGTTCTGACTTGTTCAAATATGTAGCATGGTTGATTCGTCTGTTCTCATGATTCGGAAGCCGATATGGAACCTTTTTTGTTTGATTTTTACTTACTGGGCATGCGGCAATTTTTATATTTTCTTCTAACGAAGAAACAACAACCTCAACAATATAATTTCCTATTGTTAATACACAAGCCAATGCACTTATGAAATCCATACCATTGCAAGGTATTCCAAATTTTCATGGAATGGCCTTAGAAATCCAGATGCATTCCTATTTGAGTTTGATGTCTTATGTAGATGATAGGATTATACCACTAATCCAAACAAATTGAAGTTTTTCCCCTCTACATTGAAGGGGGAAACATTGTGATGGTTTATGGGATTAGGTCGAGGTACTATTAACTCTTGGCATGGAATGAAAGAAGCTTTTCGCTCAAAATACCAGGACTATTGTAGGTCCAGGGATTTAAGATGAACTACAAAGAAGAAGAGAGCTAAGAAGAATACATAGAAAAGTTTCAATATAACTTGCAGAGGTCACCATATACTACCCTTCTTAAAGAGGTGTTGGAAACTACCCTTATTAGTGGTGTGAAAGATGAATGGTTGGAAAACTTAACCTAATGGTGTAGGGAGACATATCAAAGGAAGAGTATGATGAGAATATTGAATTGTGTATCAAGTGTTCCCGAAGAATCGCAAGGAGCAAGAATGGGATACGAGATCCCCTAGGCAAAACTAGCAGAACCACTAGCAGGGGAGTTACTCAGCAAGAAATTGGTAATTTATTGGAATATTTTAAAACTGATATTCTGAGTACCCTGACTACACTATTTGATATACTTCAGGTGAAACAAAAGCGGGAAGAGATGCAATAATCATTAACAATATATTTTCCTCACTGTTGTTGAAAACATGATCGTAAAGAATGCCCATTAGATGCAATTGAAATTTGTGTCATTTGCGCAAAAGACCATCCAACTGATCAGTGTCCATCCTTGCCAAGATTAAAAGCTGTCTACAAAGAGGCTAGGGAGGAAGCTGAGCCGACGTACGTCGTAGCTCAATGACGACAATGCAATCTCGTCCTCTACTTAGGGCTTGGGATCCTTCTACATTTTTTATGCAGGGGCTTCACTAGGGCAGAAATACCATACCACGTGTGTTCATATTGGCGGATATATATTGAGGAAAAAATGACTTAATATATTTAGCATATAATAAGGGGTAAAGGGTTTTTATATTGGCAGGTATAAAAAATGGAGCTCAAAGTTAATGAAAAAATATAAAGGCGTATCAAAAAATGTTAATGCAAAATGGATAATATCTAGTGAAAGAAGGGGTTTTCTAAATTGGGAAGGCATATTGGGTTGGTATCGGTAGGGGGTCAAATAATGTGAATTTTAGAGGTATTTTCTAATATGTAATCAAAAGAAGGGTATTGTTTAGTATGCCATGAATGCACGTCATATGTTAGAGGTTCATTGAGTGAAGCTCGTGTGATTTTTTACTAATCAATATAATCAACGGCAATATCCACGACCCTCTTGGAAGAATCAACAATGTCTTGGAACCTCTTGGCAGAATCAACAATATCCTAGACCATCCTAGAAAAGTCAACAATACTCTAGACGCCCTTGGTAGAACCAACAATATTTTGGACCACATTAGCAAAGTCTGCAATATACACAATATCCTTCCCAATGGACAAATTGAACCACTCAAGGGCCACTTTGGTCTCAAAATTGGCAACACCCTCCTGGTCCAACTAATCAATATTTAGGACCATTACCCCAATTACAACAACCACAAAAATTACAGCCACCACAACAACTCTAATTACCCCTGAATGTTCCACCTCACGCACCTCTGTTATGCTCTCAATTACTCATATAACCCAATTCGAACTCAAATAATAGACCCATTCACCTCATTGAAGTATTAGATACTTATGATGTCTTCCCCCTCTGGAATGTGATGAAATACAATTAAGATTGGGGTGGAAAATATTTGCAGAAAAATATCCATGAGAAAATAGAAAATGAAAAATGTAATAAAGAGTAGACTCAAACCCAACCTGGAAACTTTTCATCATCTGCAAGATATGACAGATTGGGATCATCCTCTCCACCAATAAAATACCCACCTATTGAACCCATTAGAAACCAAATATGACTAAGGTTACAATTGTTGCTCCCCCTTTTCCAAAAAGATTGACTGTATAAAACAACTAGTATACCCCGAATTTGACTTAGTAGGGGAATTACAAAATCTGTGTCAAAACCCCTCTTTTGCAAGCTATTAAAGATGTACCCATTTACTCAAATACTATTAAAGAATTATGTATCAAGAAGCATGGAAGGAAGCTTAAATATCCTCCTGCTATCCATGTAATTAGAAAAATGTTTGATTTAATATTAGGCAAACATATTCCTATGAAGTATGAAGACCCTAGGAACCCTGTAGTCACCGCACAAGTTTAGGGCATTAGTTTTTTTAAATATTTTGGAAAATATGGTAGCTTCCATTAATATCATGACATCAAAGTCTTGCGCTGACCATGGTGAATTTATCTCACGGGTTTGTAATTAAACTAGAAGGAATTCTTGAAGATGTAATCGTTTCAGTGGACTCTTGGGAGTACCTTACCAATTTTCTAGTTCTTAATCTTAAATACAAGCTGGATGGACATCCCATCATCTGGGAAGACCTTGGCTTGCTACTGTCAATGCCTATATCATATGTTAAACTAGGAATATGATGATTTCCCGAGGAAAAACCATTGAGAGTCTTACTATTTTTCCACTTGCTAAGCCCAGCATAGAATATGGCAATCCAATGTGGTTGTCTCCTGAATATGAAGAAGAAAAATTGCGTCCAATTCTTACTATTGAAAAAGCTCTTAATTTCAAATAGGAAATTGAGGATGATACCATTAACAACTTCATCATTCAACCCTCTTCAGTAGAACATCAAACTTACCAATTGCTTGATGTTGTATTAGATAATGAAGCTTAGTGTAACCCTATAGAAGATTCCAGTAATGACCATATCCCTACAACAATTGTTCATAATAGAATTCTAGTTAAAATCGAACATGGTAAAACACTAAATATTAATTCCAATCTTACCATTTCTCAACGGGAACGTCTGATACAAATCCTCCAAAAACATAAACAAGCTTCTGCCTGGGACTACACAGATATGAAAGGTATTGATCCCAAAATATGTACGCACCATATTTATATAGAGAAAAATTCCCATCCTATTTGCCAACCTCAAAGAATATTGAATCCACATATTAAAGATATAGTTAGGAAAAAACTCCATAAACTACTTGATGTCAATTTTATATATCCTATATCAGATTCCTAATCGGTTTCACCACTTCTTGCCATCCTTAAGAAGAATGGAAAGTGGCAAATTTGTGTTGATTACAAAGAGTTGAATAAATCTACTAAAAAAGGCCACTTCCCTCTTCCATTTATCGATCAAGTCCGCAATACTCTTTCTAGAAAGAAATATTTTTCTTTTCTGGATGGATTCAGTGGATATAACTAGATCCAAATCACTATAGAAACCAAGATAAAACTACATTCACGTGTCCATGGGAACATTTTCATATCGAATTCTCTCGTGTGGTTTTTGTAATGCCCCCGTGACCTTTCAAAGAGTAGTTTTGGTATGTTCTCTTATTTATTTAATTATGGACTTGAAATTTATATGGACCATTTCACACCTTACGGTGATGAATTTGAAGAAGCTTTGAACAATCTGAAAAAAGTCCTCATTAGATGTATATTGACTAAGCTATGTTTCAACCATGAAAAGTGTCATATGTTAATGACAAAGGGCATGGTATTATGACATTTTATCTTTTTGTAGGTATTCAAGTGGGACCAACAAAGATTGAGGTAATTAACACTATTATATGTATTAACATGAAATATTGAGTTTATTTGGACTGATAAATATGATAATGCCTTTGTAGAATTAATGAAATTACTTTCAACAACACCAATATTAAGAGTCCCCAATTGGAAACTTCCATTCCACATATCCTCTAATGCATCAGACATAGCCATAGGACCAATACTTGGGTAGGACTAATACAAGAAACCCTATGATATCTACTACATTAGAAAAAAATCTAACACCAACAAAATTAAATTATACAGTGATGGAAAATGAGTTTTTGGTTGTCATTTATGTTGTTAACAAAGTTTTCCATTATATCGCTAACTATCTTGTTTTCTTATATATGGATCATTCTACTATCAAGTTTTTAGAAAATAATTTGATTACTAATGGTAGAGTGACTCAGTGGTTACTTTTGTTGTAGGAGTTTGAAATCACCATAAAGGATAAGCTAGGGAAGGAAAGTCTTGTTGCGGATTTCCTATCCAGAATTCTTGTTGTGAATGACTCATCTCCTCCAGAAGATTGATTTCCAGATGAGTATTTATTTTTAGTATCTACTAGAACGCCATCGTATGCTGATGTCACCAACTATATTGTAGCAGGGAAATTACCTTTGCATTTCTATCCTTGAGAGAAAAGATAGATCATTCAGCATAGATCTCATTTTTCTTACATAGATGGTTATCTTTTTTATGAAGGAGAAAATCTTCAGATCCGTAGATGCATAAGGGAATATGAAAATTGCGACATCCTTAAGCCCTGTCATGACAAACCTTATGGATGTTATTTTGCTAATCAAAGAATTTGACATAAAGAGTTGTAGATGGGTTACTTCTGGACAACAATATTTAAGGACACCAAGAAATATGTTCAAGGATGTGATAACTACCAAAGAATGGGGCATCCTATTAAATCTGATAAAATTCCTCTTCAAATACAGTTGGTAGTGGAACCATTTGAAAAATGGGGTATGGATTTTGTGGGCCCCATTAACCGTCCCTCAAATCATAAATCTTATATTTTGGTTTGTACTGACTGTGTCACAAAGTGGGTGGAGGAAAAATCTCCTTCAAAAGCTATATATGAGGCAACGTCAGATTTCTTGTTTGAACTCTTTGTTCGATATGGCCTACCCTGACGATTGTCACTAATGGAGGACCATAATTCATTACTCACAAAACTTTAGCAACATTGCATAAATACGACATTAAGCACAAAATTACTTCATTGTACCACCTACAAGCAAATGACTAGGTTGAAAGTACAAAGTGTTGGAAAACATTCTAACCAAAATAGTGGCTACTAATTGTCGAGATTGGGCTTACAAGCTTCCTGAAGCCCTATGGGCTTATCGCACTACTTAGCGCAATAGCATAGGCTTCTCACCTTACTAGGTTGTGTATCATAAAAATCTTATTTTTCCAATCGAATTTGAGATTAAACCTCTTCAGAATGCCCTATAAGTTGGATTGGATCTATCAAAGGCACAGAAACAGTGCCTGGAGAAACTTAACGAATTAGATGAAATACGCCTAGCTTCCCTTCAACAAACATCAATAGTTCAACAGCAAAGGGCCAAATGGCATGATCATTTCATCAAAAGGAAAACCTTCCAAATAGGTGATTGGGCATTGTGTATGATTCTAGATTCCAAGACTTTCCAGGTAAACTTCAAACTAGATCGTTAAGCCCTTATGAGGTCGACGAAGTATATGATAATCGAACAATGCGTCTTACTACCATAGATGAGTCTAGTGTCTCTTTCCTTACAAATGGTCATCAGTTGCGCTTATAGCATCAACTAGTCACAAAGGAGTATTTTCTTAACAAACTCACAGATTACGCATATTTGGAAATCATAGGTGGCTAGAGGGATGCCCCCACACTTGCAACTGGGTAAAAAAAATATTGTTTTATCAGTTAAATTAAAAAAGGGTATTATTTACATTTATTTTTATTGTTTTGTTTATTTTATCTTTCATTGCTTTTATGTATATATTTCCTTTTATATAACTTGTTATGTTTTAAGTCACAACTTGATCCAAAATTGATCTAACATAGACTTCTAAGTCTATGAATTTTCCTCACATAGGAAAAATGAAACTCATTGGATGATTTTGAAAATAGTCTCATTGCGTAGATTGTTTCATTCTGAATCCAATTCAATTTGAACAGGCCAAAATGGACTTCAGATGAAGAAGTTATGTAAAAAGAAATTTGCCCAATGTCCTTAGAAAAGGAGGCAATTTCTTATAAAAAATTGCATCGAAAAATTTTCAAAGGGAGGACTTAAGCAAAGTCGGAAGGACTCCTTGATAGCGATCTCCAATATATCACATCAAAGGAAGGTCTTCATGCGGTATCGGAACCCTGGGCAAAGCAACTTGCGATTGCGATGAATCGGCATCGATGACATATATCGGATCAGCGTAGTCCATTGGAAAGTGGTATAGACCCCCGGGCTGTTACGATTGCGATATGCGAAACACCAATATTGGCGATCGGCAATCGGGATCACAACCATACAAAGGGCCATTAACATATGCGATATTGCGATGAGCAATGATGCGATCGTATCTGGACCGTTGGATCGCGAGTTTGATCAGAAGGTGGAGGATCAATGGCGCATATCGCATCATTGTTGTGTTAAGTCCATGGACCGAGGCTCCTACCTATTGCAATTGGGATTTGTGGTCAAAGCGCGGACCTGATGAGATTATAAACACGATTTCATAAATTTTGAAATCCGAATTGTTAGATTTTTTGTGTATTTTACGTGTATTGGGTTTTTTTGGCCATACGCCTGTGCAATCACGATTTACGATGACAGGACGGAACTGAGAGGGATATAGATGTGATTGAAGGCCATTTGAAGTCCAGGCTTAAAGCCCATGATGTGTTTTCATGCGTTTCCTGTGTATTTCCGTTATTTGGCTATTTCAGGAATGTAGGCAAAAGAACGGTTGACCGTGTCATTCCCATTGGAAACAGTCCATCGCACATGTACCACACTATAAGCAGGCATTTCTATAACAGGAATGTGTTATGAAGCATGCAGAGCCACAGAACCACAGAGCTAGAGGGCTGAACGCAGAGCCACAGAGGAATGATTCCTCATGATTCCACAGAGAGGAACAAATGGAAGCCGCAGAGTCGAAGGATTCTTCAAAGGCCAAAGAACCAAGCAAAGAAGGGGGGATCCCTTCAGAAGTTTTCCCTTGAGAAATCAAGTTTCCCTTCAGGGAGCTCATAGGTGGATAAAGAGCCAAGAGAGAGAGCCAAGAGCTAAGAGCCAGAGCTGAGAGCCAAGAGCTGAGAGCCAGAGCCGAGAGCTGAGAGCCAAGAGTCGAGAGAAAGAGCTAAGAGCCAGAGCCGAGAGCCAAGATCCAAGAGCCAGAGCCGAGAGCCAAATCCAGAGCCGAGAGCCAAGAGCCAAAAGCCGAGAGCAGAGAGCCGAGAGCCAGAGAGCCAGAGAGCTAAACAGTCAAGGATAAATATGGCATTCTAAGCCCATTGGTTTAGTTATAAACCTATGGAGTTGAGTGTGGAACTTGTAAAATAATTTAAGCCATAATCCCAAAGAGCCTAGTTGAGTTGACTAGAGCTCACGGAGACGTAGCTCAAGAGGTTTGGGTGAACTCCTAATTACATTGTTGTTATGTGTATGATGTTTATTTGTTGCATTGAATTTACTCTTATATGTTTATATATCAGTTTAAGCAAATAAAATTAAGGCAATTAAGCAGTTAAAGGAAAACATAAGCATAAACTTATTTCAAGTTCTTTTAATTCCGCAAATTATCAATCATAAGCATAGATCTTGGAAATTGCTTAAGCTTTGGAGTGGGAGAGGTTCTTGTAAGCAAACAAGAAGCCTTTAGGCCCCATTTTAGATCAGGTGGTATCAAAGCTGGTTATATCAGAGCATCAGGTCGATTAACCCCACCTTCAAAGAAAGTGGTATCAGAGCTAGTTATATCAGAGCATCAGGTTGATTAACCCCACCTTCAAATAAGGTGGTATCGAGCTGGTTATATCAGAACTGGTTATATCAGAGCTGGTTATACCAGAGCAAGTGGTATCATATTAGAATGCTTGATTGACAAAGCAATCTATATGCCTGGTTGACTTGAAAGGTGTTTGATTGTTTGTAAACTGACTATTGTTTGAGTTTTCAAAGGTGAAGGGAAAGCTATTGATAGCTAAGTCCAGGAGAGGACAAGAAGGAAGAAGGGCCGAAGGCATTCTTCTTATCCCAAAGGACCTCAAAGCAATCCTTGAAGTACAAGAGGTTGGTTGCAAAAGGTTGCTTCAATAAGCTCTTTGTTAATCTTGTTTGAAGTTCTTTTATTCATTTGATAATGATTACTTCTACAAGTGAGTCCTCAAATTCTTCCTTCATCACAAGATTCTTTGATGAAGACAAGAAGCAAGACTTGTTCACCATGATGGATATGGTGAGAGAAATGTATGAGGATGGAAGGAAGAGCATCATACTTAGAGAGCAGTTGAATTCCATGAAGGAAGAGAATCAGTTGCTTTCTGACAAATTTCAGGAAATGGAAAGACAAATTCACCAGTTTGGAATGTAATTCGGGAGTCTGTAAAAACCCTAACTTCCTCAGATCATATCTCCGAAAATATAGAAAGACAAGCTCTGCAATTCAGACCTGAAATTCAGAACGATTTCAGCTCAAATGGGTTTTTCCTTTAGCTTCTAAAACGTCACAAAAAAATATATATATATATATATATATAGTGAAAATTGCACGATGACCTGTTTGGAGCAGCAAAACCCTAGAATCCAAAGCTCTGATACCAAATGTTATGAAACACAGCTCACAAAAAGATAGAAAATATAGATCAACGCCTTAGAAATAAGCCTCTTCGAGGGGGAAACCTCCTTTCCATTACACAAATGAAAAATTCTTAGATGCTACAAATGACTAAACCTCCCTTCTAAATATGGGAGTCTAAGGGGTCACAATATAATCAAGCTAACATAACAGTAATAACATAAAGGCACAAAAATAACAATAGTGGGATTCTTTGGGGCATACTAATAACAATATGGGGACAATAGGGGCACAATAATAACAATAAAGAATACAATGACAATAGTAATGGGGGAGTCACTAGTATTATAGGGGCCTAACACTCACTTCTTCACAAAGCATCACGAGCCAATACTTAGCCAAATATTCTACCTACCAAGTTCCTACTTCCTTTCATATTTTCCATGGGACTTAGCCCATATTTAATCAAGAAATTCCTCAATTATGAATTTCACAATCCTCGTAGGCTTTCCTCTGATTGCTTGCATCATTAGTTTAATTTAGATTATTTTACAACTAATAGTACTTTGTACCTAAACTCTAATCTCAATTGGGTATTTCTTTGAACTAACATTCATGAGTTATTTATGAGTGAATTATCAATTATCTTATTGATCACTGCATGTGAATTAAATCCAATTTAATTCACTTGACCTCTCACTAGTTCCTCCATCAGTTAGAACTAGTTTAACTAATATAACTCAGTTAAAATGAACTAAATAATTACAACTCAATAAGAACTCAACCTAGGCACCTAAAATTTATGGATCACTCTACATGACTCTATATAGACTCCTAACTCGAATTTACTAATCCAACTAAGCCAACTTAACTTAGTTAATTGTTACAAGTTGCTATGAGAATAGAATTACAATTTAATTCCTAATTTAATTCAAGGACAAAATTAAATTAAGTTTTTCTTGTTGCATTTTCAACAATGAAAAGTAATCCAATTTTTCAAACATCTGAATAGGATCCTCCCACAACCCAACATCAAAGGAAGAAATTGTGATCCCTAATTTAGGCAGTGTTGTGAGACCTAGACATATTCCTTTGGAGTTAGAATAAGGCCCGAGACCCCAACCTAACCATATTGGTCCTCATCAAATAGTGCCTCCTAACTTTGGGATCCCATAAGGGTACTGATGAATATTTGACCAAATGGAAGGACAAGTAAATCCATTGACCACAACAACCTCAACAATAAAATTTCCTATTGTTAATACGCAAGCCAATGCACTTATGAAATCCATACCATTGCAAGGTATTCCAAATTTTCATGGAATGGCCTTAGAAATCCAGATGCATTCCTATTTGAGTTTGATGTCTTATGTAGATGATATGATTATACCATTGTTAAAAAAAAATTGAAGCTTTTCCCCTCTACACTGAAGGGGGGAACATTGTGATGGTTTATGGGATTAGGTCGAGGTACCATTAACCCTTGGGATGGAATGAAAGAATCTTTTCGCTCAAAATACCAGGACTAATGTAGGTCCAGGGATTTAAGATAAATTGCAAAGAGGAAGAGAGCTTAGAAGAATACATAGAAAAGTTTCAATATAACCTGCAGAGGTCACCATATACCACCCTTCTTAAAGAGGTTTTGGAAACTACCCTTATTAGTGGTGTGAAAGATGAATGGTTGGAAAACTTAACCTAATGGTGTAGGGAGACATCTCAAAGGAAGAGTATGATAAGAATATTGAATTGTGTATCAAGTGTTCCTAAGGAATTGCAAGGAGCAAGAATGGGATACGAGATCCCCTAGGCAAAACTAGCATAACCACTAGCAGGGGAGTTACTCAGCAAGAAATTGGTAATTTATTGGAATATTTTAAAACTGATATTCTGAGTACCCTGACTACACAATTTGATGTACTTCAGGTGAAACAAAATCGGGAAGAGATGCAACAATCATTAATAATATTTTTTCCTCACTGTTGCTGAAAACATGGTCGTAAAGAATGCCCATTAGATGCAATTGAAATTTGTGTCATTTGCGCAAAAGACCAGCCAACTGATCAATGTCCATCCTTGCCAAGATTAAAAGCTGTCTACAAAGAGGCTAGGGAGGAAGCTGAGCCGACGTACGTCGTAGCTCAATGACGACAATGTAATATCATCCTCTACTTAGGGCTTGGGATCCTTCTACATTTTTTACACAGGGGCTTCACTAGGGCAGAAATACCATACCACGTGTTTTCATATTGGCGGATATATATTGAGGATAAAATGACTTAATATATTTAGCATATAATAAGGGGTAAAGGGTTTTTATATTGGCAGGTATAAAAAATGGAGCTCTAAGTTAATGAAAAAATATAAAGGCGTATCAAAAATGTTAATGCAAAATGGATAATATCTAGTGAAAGCAGGGGTTTTTTAAATTGGGAAGGCATATTGGGTTGGTATTGGTAGGGGTTCAAATAATGTGAATTTTAGAGGTATTTTCTAATATGTAATCAAAAGAAGGGTATTGTTTAGTATGCCAGGAATGCACATCATATGTTAGAGGTTCATTGAGTGAAGCTCATGTGATTTTTTACTAATCAATATAATCAACGGCAATATCCACGACCCTCTTGGAAGAATCAACAATGTCTTGGAACCTCTTGGCAGAATCAACAATATCCTAGACCATCCTAGCAAAATCAGCAATACTCTAGACGCCCTTGGTAGAACCAACAATATTTTGGACCACATTAGCAAAGTCTGCAATATACACAATATCCTTCCCAATGGACAAATTGAACCACTCAAGGGCCACTTTGGTCTCAAAATTGGCAACACCCTCCTGGTCCAACTAATCAATATTTAGGACCATTACCCCAATTACAACAACCACAAAAATTACAGCCACCACAACAACTCTAATTACCCCCGAATGTTCCACCTAACGCACCTCTGTTATGCCCTCAATTTCTCATATAACCCAATTCGAACTCGAATAATAGACCCATTCACCACATTGAAGTATTAGATACTTATGATGTCTTCCCCCTATGGAATGTGATGAAATACAATTAAGATTGGGGTGGAAAATATTTACAGAAAAATATCCATGAGAAAACAGAAAATGAAAAATGTAAGAAAGAGTAGACTTAGACCCAACCTGGAAACTTTTCATCATCTGCAACCTATGACAGATGGGGATCATCCTCTCCACCAATAAAAGACCCACCTATTGAACCCATTAGAAACCAAATTTGACTAAGGTTAAAATTGTTGCTCCCCCTTTTCCAGAAATATTGACTGTATAAAACAACTAGTATAGCCTAAATTTGACTTAGTATGGGAATTACAAAATCCGTTTCAAAACCCCTCTTTTGCAAGCTATTAAAGATGTACCCATTTATGCAAATACTATTAAAGAATTATGTATCAAGAAGCATGGAAGGAAGCTTAAATATCCTCCCGCTATCCATGTAATTGGAAAAATGTTTGATTTAATATTAGGGAAACATATTCCTATGAAGTATGAAGACCCTAGGAACCCTGTAGTCACCGTACAAGTTTAGGGCATTAGTTTTTTTTAATATTTTGGAAGATATGGTAGCTTCCATTAATATCATGACATCAAAGGCTTGCGCTTACCATGTTGAATTTATCTCACGGGTTTGAAATTAAACTAGAAGGAATTCTTGAAGATGTAATCGTTTCGGTGGACTCTTGGGAGTACCTTACCAATTTTCTAGTTCTTAATCTTAAAGACAAGCTGGATGGACATCCCATCATCTGGGAAGACCTTGGCTTGCTACTGTCAATGCCTATATCATATGTCAAACTAGGAATATGACGATTGCTCGAGGAAAAACCATTGAGAGTCTTACTATTTTTCCACCTGCTAAACCCAACATAGAATCTGGCAATCGAATGTGGTGGTCTCTTGAATATGAAGAAGAAAAATTGTGTCCAATTCTTACTATTGAAAAAGCTCTTAATTTCAAATAGGAAATTGAGGATGATACCATTAACAACTTCATCATTCAACCCTCTTTAGTATAACATCAAACTTGCCAATTGCTTGATGTTGTATTAGATAATGAAGCTTAGGGTAACCCTATAGAAGAGTCCACTAATGATCATATCCCTACGACAATTGTTCATAATAGAATTTTAGTTAAAATCGAACAAGGTAAAACACTAAATATTAATTCCAATCTTACCATTTCTCAACGGGAACGACTGATACAAATCCTCCAAAAACATAAACAAGCTTCTGCCTGGGACTACACAAATATGAAAGGTATTGATCCCAAAATATGTACGCACCATATTTATATAGAGAAAAATTCCCATTATATTCGCCAACCTCAAAGAATATTGAATCCACATCTTAAAGATATACTTAAGAAAAAACTCCATAAAGTACTTGATGTCAATTTTATATATCCTATATCATATTGCTAATGGAATTCACCGCTTGTTGCCATCCCTAAGAAGAATGGGAAGTGGAAAATTTGTGTTGATTACAAAGAGTTGAATAAATCTACTAAAAAAGGCCACTTCCCTCTTCCATTTATCGATCAAGTCCTCAATACTCTGTCTAGAAAGAATTATTTTTCTTTTCTAGATGGATTCAGTGGATATAACTAGATCCAAATCGCTATAGAAACCAAGATAAAACTACATTCACGTGTCCATGGGGTTATTGAATTCTCTTGTTTGGTTTTTGTAATGCACGCATGACCTTTCAAAGAGCACTTTTGGTATGTTCTCTTATTTATTTAATTATGGACTTGAAATTTGTATGGACAATTTCACACCTTACGGTGATGAATTTGAAGAAGCTTTGAACAATCTGAAAAAAGTCCTCATTAGATGTATATTGACTAAGCTATGTATCAACCATGAAAAGTGTCATATGTTAATGACAAAGGGCATGGTATTGTCACATTTTATCTTTTTTGTAGGTATTCAAGTGGGACCAACAAAGATTGAGGTAATTAACACTATTATATGTATTAACATGAAATATTGAGTTTATTTGGACTGATCAATATGATAAGGCATATGCAAAATTAATGAAATTACTTTCAACAACACCAATATTAAGAGTCCCCAATTGGAAACTTCCATTCCACATATCCTCTGATGCATCAAACATAGCCATAGGACCAATACTTGGGTAGGAATAATACAAGAAACCCCATGATATCTACTACATTAGAAAAAATCTAACACCAACAAAATTAAATTATACAGTGATGGAAAATGAGTTTTTGGTTGTCATTTATGTTGTTAACAAAGTTTTCCATTATATCGCTAACTATCTTGTTTTCTTATATATGGATCATTCTACTATCAAGTTTTTAGAAAATAGTCTGATTACTAATGGTAGAGTGACTCAGTGGTTACTTTTGTTGTAGGAGTTTGAAATCACCATCAAGGATAAGCTAGGGAAGGAAAGTCTTGTTGCGGATTTCCTATCCAGAATTCCTGTTGTGAATGACTCATCTCCTGCAGAAGATCGATTTCCAAATGAGTATTTAATTTTAGTATTTGCTAGAACGCCATCATATGTTGATGTCACCAACTATATTGTAGCAGGGAAATTACCTTTGCATTTCTCTCCTTGAGAGAAAAGATAGATCATTTAGCATAGATCTCATTTTTCCTGCATAGATGGTTATCTTTTTTATACAAGAGAAAATCTTCAGATTCGCAGATGCATAAGGGAATATGAAAATTACGACATACTTAAGCCCTGTCACGACAAACCTTATGGATTGTATTTCGCTAATCAAATAATAGGACATAAAGAGTTGTAGACGGGTTACTTCGGGCCAACAATATTTAAGGACCCCAAGAAATATGTTCAAGGATGCAATAACTACCAAAGAATGGGGCATCCTATTAAAGCTGATAAAATTCCTCTTCAAATGCAATTGGTAGTGGAACCATTTGAAAAATGGGGTATGGATTTTGTGGGCCCCATTAACCGTCCCTCAAATCATAAATCTTATATTTTGGTTTGTATTGACTATGTCACAAAGTGGCTGGAGGAAAAAGGTCCTTCAAAAGCTACATATGAGGCAACGTCAGATTTCTTGTTTGTACTCTTTGTTTGATATGGCCTACCCTGACAATTTTCACTGGTGGAGGACCATAATTCGTTACTCACAAAATTTTAGCAACATTGCATAAATATGACATTAAGCACAAAATTACTTCATTGTACCACCTGCAAGCAAATGACTATGTTGAAAGTACAAAGTGTTGGAAAACATTCTAACGAAAATAGTGGCTTCTAATTGTCGAGATTGGGCTTACAAGCTTCTTGAAGCCCTATGGGCTTATCGCACTACTTAGCGCAATAGCGCAAGCTTCTCACCTTACTAGGTTGTGTATCGTAAAAATCGTATCTTTCCAATCAAGTTTTAGATTAAGCCTCTTAAGAATGCCCTATAAGTTGGATTGAATCTCTCAAAGGCACAGAAACAATGACTGGAGAAACTTAAGTAATTAGAAGAAATACGCTTAGCTTCCCTTCAACAAACATCAATAGTTCAACAACAGAGGACCAAATGGCATGATCATTTCATCAAAAGGAAAACCTTCCAAATAGGTGATTGGGCATTATGTATGATTCTAGAGTCCAAGACTTCCTAGGTAAACTTCAAGCTAGATGGTTAGGCCCTTATGAGGTCAACGAAGTATATGATAATGGAACAATGCGTCTTACTACTATAGACGAGTCTGGTGTCTCTTTCCTTACAAATGGTCATCGTTTGCACTTATACCATCAACCAGTCACAAAGGAGTATTTTCTTAACAAAATCACGGATGACGCATATTTGGAAATCATAGGTGGCCATAGGGATGCCCCCACACTTGGAACTAGGTAAAAAAAAATTGTTTTATCAGTTAAATTAAAAAAAGGGTATTATTTACTTTTATTTTTATTGTTTTGTTTATTTTATCTTTCATTGCTTTTATGTATATATTTCCTTTTATATAATTTTTTATGTTTTAAGTCACAATTTGATCCAAATTGGATCTAACATAGACTTCTAAGTCTATGAATTTTCCTCACAAAGGAAAAATGAAAGTCATTGGATGATTTTGAAAATAGTCTCATTTCATAGATTGTTTCATTCTGAATCCAATGCAATCTGAACAGGCCAAAACGGACTTCGGATGAAGAAGTTATGTAAAAACAAATTTGCCCAATGTCCTTAGAAAAGGAGGAAATTTCTTATAAAAATGGACTTAAGGGCTCTTAAAGAAAATCGCATCGAAAAAGTTTCAAAGGGAGGACTTAAGCAAAGGCAAAAGGACTCCCCGATAGTGATCTCCAATACATCACATCAGAGGAAGGCCTTCATGCGATATCGGAACCCCTGGCAGAGCGACTTGCAATTGCAATGAATCGGCATCAGTGACATATATCGGATCAGTGCAGTCCATTGGAAAGTGGTATAAACCTCCGGGCTGTTAAAATTGCGATATGTGATACGTTGATATCGGCAATCGGGATCGCAACCATACAAAGGGCCATTGACATATGCGATATTGCGATGAGCGATGATGTGATCGTATCTGGACAGTTGGATCGCGAGTTTGATCAGACGGTGGAGGATCAATGGTGCATATCGAATTGTTGTTGTGTTAAGTCCATGGACGGGGGATCCTACCTGTTGCGATTAGGATTTACGGTCAGAGCACGGCCCTGATGAGATTATAAACATGATTTCATAAATTTTGAAATCCG
This sequence comes from Pinus taeda, assembly GCA_000404065.3. NCBI lineage: Eukaryota > Viridiplantae > Streptophyta > Pinopsida > Pinales > Pinaceae > Pinus > Pinus taeda. The sequence goes on along the minus strand of APFE031429323.1, from coordinate 15,283 downwards.
AATTGTCAAATTTTCTGTGTATTTTACGTGTATTGGGTTTTTTTGGCCATACACCTATTCGATCGTGATTTGCAATGACAAGATGGACCCGAGAGGGATATAGATGCGATTGAAGGCCATTTGAAGTCTAGTCATAAAGCCCATGATATGTTTTTGTGTGTTTCCTGTGTATTTCCATTATTTGGCTATTTTGGGAATGTAGGCAGAAGAACAGTCGACCATGTCATTCCCATTGGAAACAGTCCATCGCACCTGTGCCACGCTATAAGCGGGTGTTTCTGTAACAGGAATGCGTTATGAAGCATGCAGAGCCACAGAGCCACAGAGCCAGAGGGTCGGACGCAGAGCCATAGAGGAATGATTCCTCATGATTGCAAAGAGAGGAACGGATGGAAGTCGCAGAGTCAGAGGATTCTTCAAAGGCTAGAGAACCAAGAAAAGAAGGGGGATCCCTTCATAAGTTTTCCCTTGAGAAAGCAAGTTTCCCTTCAAGGAGATCACAGGTGGACAAAGAGCCGAGAGCGAGAGTCAAGAGCCGAGATCTAGAGCCAAGAGCCAAGAGCTGAGAGCTAGAGCTAAGATTCGAGAGCCAAGAGTTGAGAGAAAGAGCTGAGAGCCAGAGCCGAGAGCCAAGAGCTGAGAGCCAGAGCCAAGAGCTAAAGCCAGAGCTGAGAGCCAAGAGCCAAGAGTCGAGAGCCGAGAGCCGAGACCCAGAGAGCCAAACAGTCAAGGATAAATATGGCATTCTAAGCCCATTGGTTTAATTATAAACCTATGGAGTTAAGTGTGGAACTTGTAAAAGAATTTAAGCCATAATCCCAAAGAGCCTAGTTGAGTTGACTAGAGCTCACGGAGACGTAGCTCAAGAGGTTTGGGTGAACTCCTAATTACATTGTTGTTATGTGTATGATGTTTATTTGTTGCATTGAATTTACTTTTATATGTTTATATATCAGTTTAAGCAAATAAACTTAAGGCAATTAAGTAGTCAAAGGAAAACATAAGCATACACCTATTTCAAGTTCTTTTAATTCCCCAAATTATCACTCATAAGCATAGATCTTGGAAATTTCTTAAGCTTTGGAGTGGGAGAGGTTCTTGTAAGTAGATAAGAAGCCTTTAGGCCCCATTTTAGATCAAATGGTATCAGAGCTGCTTATATCAAAGCATCAGGTTGATTAACCCCACCTTCAAAGAAGGTGGTAACAGAGCTAGTTATATCAGAGCATCAGGTTGATTAACCCCACCTTCAAAGAAGGTGGTATCAAAGCTGGTTATATCATAACTGCTTATATCAGACCTAGTTATAACAGAGCAGGTGGTATCATATCAGAATGTTTGATTGACAGAGCAATCCATATGCCTGGTTGACTTGAAAGGTGTTTGATTGTTTGTAAACTGACTATTGTTTGAGTTTGCAAAGGTGAAGGGAAAGCTACTGATAGCTAAGTCCAGGAGAGGACAAGAAGGAAGAAGGGATGAAGGCATTCTTCTTATCCCAAAGGACCTCAAAGCAATCCTTGAAGCACAAGAGGTTTGTTGCAAAAGGTTGCTTGAATAAGCTCTTTGTTAATCTTGTTTGAAGTTCTTTTGTTCATGTTGATAATGACTACTTCTACAAGTGAGTCCTCAAATTCTTCCTTCATCACAAGATTCTTTGATGAAGATAAGAAGCAAGACTTGTACACCATGATGGATATGGTGAGAGAAATGTATGAGGATGGAAGGAAGAGCATCATACTTAGAGAGTAGTTGAATTCAATGAAGGAAGAGAATCAGTTGCTTTCTGATAAATTGTAGGAAATGGAAAGACAATTTCATATTGAAAATATGAACCTGAAAAGGATGCGTGAGTTGGAGACATAGCTCCTTCTTACCAAAGAAGTCTTAGTCAAGTATCAGCTTGAAGAAGAGGTAAACAATTCCTGTTTGTCTTCAAATTCTTCTAAGAATGTTTATGTTGGTTCTTTTGAAAAACAAACTAGAGGCATAGGGTCCAAGTTATTGTCCAAGATAGGCTATGAAGGAAAAGGCTTGGGCAGACATGCACATGGTATTGTTGAGCCAATAATGGTTGAGTAAAGGCCTAAGTGTTTGGGTCTTAGCTATGGACAATCTTATGGAGAAAGTTCCAAAGCTGCCATGAAGACAATTGAAATAGTTCCAAGAAGGAGTTTCATTTCAGATCTTCTACCTCAAAAGTGTAAAGATTGTATTCATGGGGAATGCAATAGCTTGAAACATCATTTTCAGGAAGAAGGTGTTCATAAGCATACACTTGAACCAGAGAGTTGTGGAAACTCTGAAAGCAATGAAGAGATTGATGGTGTTCCAAAAGGAGCTACTTCTTCATTCAATTCACCTCCTCATGAAGGCAATAAAGGTGAAAGAGAAAGGTATAAATCTGGTTTTAACCATATTCCTTTTGATTATGTTCAGCATGATAAATTTCCATATAAGTATGGGAAAAGAATTGCATGTTCCTTTTGTGGTTTGGATAACCATAGTGTTTCTAAATGTTGGAAGAGAATGGCCGCATACAGGAAACTTTTGAAGGAAAAGAAGCAAGAAGCCAAAGGTCTATTGGCCAAGGCAAATCATGATGTTGAGAAGATGCACATGCATTGCACTTACTATCATAAGCAAGGACATATTGCTACAAAATGTTGGACTATGAATCCAACAATGCTTCCATGAAACTTGAAGAAGGTGGAAAGAGAAAATGGCAAGAATGGAAAGGAAGTTTCCATAAATGATGTGTTTTAAGGTGATTCACATGTTGTTGTTCATGTGTAGATAGAGGAAGGACCTTTGAAATGGATTGGTAAGAAATGGTTAGAGTTATTATCCAATTAAAGTTGCACATCTTTTGATGCGAACAGAAATGTATCACATCTATTTGCATTTCTTTGTTAATGAGATGCAAGTTGCAGGATTCTACCAAGAAGGTGAATGCAAAAGTTGAGTAGGAGACTCACTTTATTGCTGCAACATTATATTCATGTCAGCTTCGAAAGTACAGCATACTTAAGCGAAAGTTGAAAGATGAAATGCATGCATAAGCATGATATGCATGACCACAGGAATGTTGATGATTTCCTTGTATTTGAACATGTATGTGTAATTAACCACAAGGGTTGATTGCTTTGTTTTTAAACATGCATGTAATGTAATATTTACATGGAAAAAGTTGATTTGGTCTCCAAGATGGAGATAATGATGAAGTGTTTCATCTTTGAAAAAGAATCCTAAAGTTCTTTTTCTACATGCTTAACTTGAAGGGTCAATTGTTTTAAAGGCATGTTTTGTTGGATTGTTATCTAGTCAATCATTTGTATGCAGATGTAAATACATGGAGGTATTCACAAGACGTGAAATATGTTACTTTTGATGAAGAAAGAGTTTAGGCCATCCAGTTGTTGTATGTAATCATGTTGTTGTTAACAATTGTTGTTGACAATATGTCAAATAGGTACAAATGAAAATTTTGTGAAGCAGATGTAACTTCACATTGATTTGAGCCACCTTGGATCAATGATCAAGGTAGAGAAGTTCAAACTACCTTCTGTGACCTTCTCAGCAGGAGTTCTGCAAGAAGTCAAGGAGGAAGACAGTTCTTCCCAGGAGGACAAGCACATCCAGGAAGGGAGTGTTCAAAGGCTTTGGTTCAGAGGCACTATGCAAGGCAAGTGTATGGAGGCTGAAAGAAGAGGGTGAGGTACTCTCATTTACTATTCAGATTAGTATATTGATCTTTTGAAGTCCAAAAGCTTTCTGGTGGGAAGGTGTGATCCAAAATGGATCTAACATAAACTTCTAAGTCTATGAATCTTCCTCACAGAGGAAAAATGAAAGTCATTGGATGATTTTGAAAATAGTGTTATTATATAGATTGTTTCATTTTGAATCCAACGCAATTTGAATGGGCCAAAACGGACTTCGGATGAAGAAGTTATGTAAAAAGAAATTTGCCTAATGTCCTTAGAAAAGGAGGCAATTTCTTATAAAAATGGACTTAAGGGCTCTTAAAGAAAATCACATTAGAAAACGTTCAAAGGAAGGACTTAAGCAAAGGCAGAAGGACTCCCTGATAGCGATCTTCGATATATCGCATCATAGGAAGGCCTTCATGCGTTATCAGAACCCCGGGTAGAGCGACTTGCGATTGTGATGAATCGGCATCGGTGATATATATCGGATTAGCGCAGACCATTGGAAAGTGGTATAGACCCCTGAGTTGTTATGATTGCGATATGCGATACGCCAATATCAATGATCGGCCATCAGGATCGCAACCATACAAAGGGTCGTTGACATATGTGATATTACGATGAGTAATGATGCAATTGTATCTGGACCATTGGATCGCAAGTTTGATCGGATGGTGGAGGATCAATGGCACATATCACATCGCTGTTGTGTTAAGTCCATGGACCGAGGCTCCTGCCCATTGTAATTGTGATATGTAGTCAGATCGCGGACCCAATGAGATTATAAACGTGATTTCATAAATTTTGAAATCCAAATTTTCAGATTTTCTGTGTATTTTTCGTGTATTATGTTTTTTTGGTGATACACCTGTGCAATCGCGATTTGCGATGACAGGACGGACCCGATAGGGATATCAATGTGATTGAAGGCCATTTGAAGTTCAGGATTAAAGCCCATGATGTGTTTTTGTGTGTTTTTTGTGTATTTCCATTATTTGGCTATTTCAGGAATGTAGGCAGAAGAACGGCTAACTATGTCATTCCCATTGGAAACAGTCCATCTCACTTGTTCCACATTATAAGCGAGCATTTCTGTAACAGGTATACATTATGAAGCACGTAGAGCCAGAGGGCCAGACACAGAGCCATAGAGCCAGAGGGCCAGACGCAGAGCCACAAAGCCATAGAGACATGTTGAAAATGCAACAAGATGATGGAGCTTAGTGAAAAGAAGTCGCCTTCACTAAGTGGGCCCGCGGCTATTTTTGGTGCAAAGTCTATTTTTAGACATATGGATCATGGTCTATGAGTTGCAGGATGCTATTTGTGGATGATTGGTCATGCTGGTAAAAATAGATGGACCTCTATTTTAGACATATGGGCGGAGTCTATTTTTAGACTATCAGGCTAAAAATAGAACAGTCGAATATTATTAGCTCTTAATAATATTTGGACTATGAACATTATCTTATTCTCTTGGAGCACTTCAGTTCGAGCTACAGATGTGGTACATGCAACTGCTAGAAGGAATACGCTTTTCTAATGGGTTAGTTCAGCTATTGCATGAAGGACTTCAGTTAGAACTTCAGTGATTGAGTTCTGTGGAGTTGAATGAGGAGTTGATGGAGTTGTGTTCAGTTTGACTTAGTTGAACTAGTTGTAGGTAGTCTAACAGACAAATATACTAATGATGAGTGGTGTGAATTAAATATTAATTAATTCACTAATTATTAACTCATAAATCAACTAAAGAATACATCAATTAACTCAGTGCATGGACAGTTCAGTGGAGACAAATGTTAGAGATGAGTGAAAGGGAAGACAGCTGTCAGTTGTGACTATAGTTGTGCATGTGATTTGCACAATCAATGGATTGAGTATTGCCAATGAGGATTGCGTGGTATAGACAAATGGAATACGAGTTTGGTTCAGCTATTCAGTAGTATTCTCATGCAAGATTTCGCGGTAGAGGCAGGCAAGCAGCGGAGGAGATTTGAACCTGTGACTTGATTCAGATCTGAGCTAGTTTGTGTGTAACAGGGGGAGATAGTACTGAGTACTTGTGAGGAGTATTGTACTATGTATTGTTACATGTTCTCAATCAATATAATA
>APFE031429310.1:99240-113239 GCA_000404065.3 Pinus taeda | reverse complement strand
CATCCAAGAATTGTTCATTTATGTAATGTAAAGGAGGTTGCCCCCTCAAAGAGGCTGAATTCTAAGGCATTGATCTATCTTTTCTATCTTTCCTTGAGCTGGTTTCATAACATGGAACATCATTAAAACCCACTACATCGACAACCAGGTGATATTCTCGATGGGACTCCTACACAAAATGGTGTGAGGTATAATTGGGACTTCCTATTGGGCATATAGCCTGAATGTTGGTGGATCCAACACCGTAAATATTTATGGTGCTAGAAGGAGGGCCATATGATAATTTGAGCCCATGAGTTTTTTACCTTTATGCTTCTTAAATGGATTCTTCCCAAATCTTAACCTTGATATGTTTTTCCAGAACCAAAAATTTGAAAGTTCTTGAGGGAATAATTCATGACTTGTGAAATCTGAATTCGATGGCGAGGGTGGAACAACCATTCTCTAGCACACCACTCAGTCTTTCAAATTTTTCACAATCATTGTGACGATACTGCATGTAGGTTGTTATTCCTCACCTTCAAAGCGCATGTAAAGGAATGGTGTTACACATTTCCCGTTGCTTCCACACACTCTTTCAAACATTTGGTCAAGGAGCTTTACTATGCCTTTGATACGTATGATTACAAATTTGTTTTCAATAAAATCATGTGATTGCAAAAAGAACCTGATGAATCTCTTGAAGGTTTTCATTATATTTTTATTCATTTTGGTTTTAATTTTATAAAGATGATATAGATTGGAATTTAATGAAATAAAATTTTGAATTTCTTGTTCACATTTTGATCAATATGCATGAATATTAATCTTTGAAAAGTATCCCAACGTACCTTGGTTATATAGATTCTAAATCTGTGATGAACAAAGATGTTGTTCCAAGTGACTCTTCGTCTTCCCATCATCCAACAACTCCATTTCTGCAGGTTGAGGTGGGATAACTTGAGAGTTCATTCAATGGTTTACCACCATGTTCTCCCAACCCACATCCTCATAATTTCAATGAAAGTTTGGACTGTGAATATGTTTTTTGCGATGATGCTTTATCTCCTCGTTGTCCATCTGTTGATTCCTTTGGTCCTCTTGATTGTGAGTTGTTTGGTTCACTTATTTCAACTATTCCTTTTGATGTTCATGAGGAGCAATTTTCGGATGGAGTTAGTGTTGGGCATCCAAACTGTGATATCATTTATGATAACTATGTGTGGGAGTCTTTCTTTGAACCATAATCTAAGATGAAGGTTTATTTTTCTCCTTCGGTGCCTCTCCTATTATCCTAACATATTCCAAAATTTTATCATTCTTGTTGAGTATTTTAAAGAATCAGTTTTTAAAATGATGTTATTTGCAATCAAACTCAGAACTCGTGGGATGTTAGTTTTACAGTCAAATGTAGAGTGGAAAATTCACATCTTCTTGATCTCTTGAATCCATCATCTGATCATTATGAGGAATTAGCAGGTGAAATTTATTGTTTTAAATATTACCCTCTTTACGATTCATCAGATCATGAGGTTGCCTTTGTTTCTTATCATGAAATCTATGGTGATTGTTGTCATGATCTCTTCATTGATATATCTGGTCATGACTCAGATCTTTTAGCAATTTTTCTTTCTAAGTGACTGATTTTTGATGATTTATCTTCTAATGTTTTGGAACTTCCACAAGTTGTCAAGGCACTTTAGCCAGAGTTGATGTTTATGCTAGGTTATCGCAGTCTTGAGACCAGTTCCGATTTTGGTCAAAACAATGATGCACATTTCAAGGCTCCTCAATAATGCTCTACATAAATAAAGAATACATTTGCATCTCAATTTTCACATCCACCATCTGTTTGACGCAATCCCATCACACAATCTTTGAAGGACTCATACCTAGTGATATCTGTTGTAAAACGTAAGTTTTATTCTTTCTTTATGCTCACCCAATTTCAAATTTTTAAAGCTTTCTATTGGATTTATTTGAGTTACAGTGTGTTTGAACACCATAATGAATCTAAAGAATGCTTCACATGTTCTTTTCTTTCATATTTTTCTTCGTATATTTTAAAATTCAAATGTTGTGGTATGTATCACTTTATATTTCTTTCTTGTTATTATTTCTGAATATATTTCTTGATATGCATTCCCTCACCTATATAGGCCAGGCGATGTAGCAATGGTTACATTAGAAATTTCATTTTACATAGGTCTGGCCTATTTTTGGTTAGTGTAGGAGTATAGGTAGTCTTTTGTTTTCTTTGTTTTTCTTGTTTTGTTTGATTTACTTTTCACCTCACTCTTTTCATTTCTTTCAACTACAGGATAGCTTTTGCATTAGACCGTGTTTGGTTTCTAAAGCAAGCATAGTAAATTTCATGATGAAGTTTTTCTACTATCAATGATTGGTTATCTATTTTTTCTTGTTCCTTGCATGACTCTTACATCATTTAATCGATGATGCCTTGATGGAAACTATGTTCTTTCTTGGAGAAAATCATAGTGGAATCACGATGCTTGAATCTATATCTAGTACTGCCTACTCTAATCCATATTTTATTTTCAGTTACTCGTTCATTAATTCAAGAAGAGTAAGGAGGGGAGGAAACTTTAACAAGTATGTCAAAGGTATATAAATATCCTTCTCTGAAGGGACAACCTCTTCTTCTGTCAATAAGTGGGGATCCCTCTTCCACCTCATTAAATTATTAATTGAATGTGCATAGTTCTTTGAACAAAATGAAAAATGAAAAATATAATAAAATAAAAGTGGAAAGAAGAGAAATGCTTCCTACATAGAGATATCAAGCAAGAAACTTCATCGGGGTACTGTTCGAGGTCACTGGAAGTGGAACAATTTTTGTGTTCCTAAAGTGACTCTGCCATTGTACTGTCTAGGCCTCCTAGCAGTGGAGCAACACTAGGGATGAAAACTAAGACTCTAAAAATTATTTCCACTTGTGTATCTATATACTCCTCATCCCCAATCAAAACAACTTAGTTTTACTTGATGTGCTTAAGGGTGTCATCGATGAAGCAAAATTGTAGGGACTATATCTTTAATGCAAGCTAAGTAAAGAAGTTGTGGCAATCAATGAACCAAACAATACTTACTGAAGTTTTAGACATGTTTTACATGAGACAATATTTGTAGAGAGAGTTGGAGTTCTACCAAAGTGCCACCAAGTGTTGTAGCTGCTACAACCACCCTCCAAATTTTTTCCCATGCATTTCTTTTGGAGCCTCCCTTTTGTCCACAAGAGTTTATCTTCTATTGTTGTCAATCTTCATGTTATGATAGAGAATTAACTTTTCATGCTTTTGTTGTGATGAACTGATTTTGATTTGACATCTTTCAAACATAAGCTAAATTTTGACTTGACGTTGCAACATTGTTGGGCTTGCCTCTAGAAACTGTACAATTCTTCTTGGTAGACCAGCCTTGAGCATGAAAACTATGCAATTTTGGATGGAAGCACAACCTTATTGATGAAAAATGCACAAAGCATCCCTTGATCTCAGAAACTGCATAATGCAGTGTGACAAGAAGTTGTGCAATCCTCGTGAATTACGCAATCCTTCTTGGTAGTGTGCATGGAATTTTCCTATAAAAGAAAAGAATAATAAAGAAAAAAACATCCCTAGAAAGTATGAATTCAGTAATTAATTTCCCAAAGGTGGCACACTTATTATTTTTGGAACTTTCTACCAAGTGTCGCTTTTTCATTGATCTTAGGCATATTTGTCATAAACCCAAATCAGTCTATATCTATCTAATCGGCAGCCCTAGATCTCATTTGTACATTTGATCTTAGATCTATATAATTCCTATGGAGATCAAGGAGCCTTTTGTGGAGTTGCGGCACTTTTGAGGGTGAGTTTTTCTTTTCTCATATTTTGTCACTTTTTCCTTCACTTTCTATCATTTGGCTTCTATCAGTGTTTCTTTCCTTATTTCTTTTCATGGTTGATGGATTTTTAATGTTTAATATATTTTACAAGTGTTGGTTCGGTCCACCATTCATGTTTCACAAGTTTTGCATCAATTTTCTTGTTTTTTCCAGTCATTGTTCGTTGTTTCTATGACTCTTATTTCTTTTCTACTTTTCCTTTTTCATGTTGATATTCCACACTTATTTTGCATTGATATATCTATACTTAGTAAAATATACACTTTCTCATGCACTATCACTCATATCTTCTTGTTTCCCACACTCTCGCCAGACATATCTTTCCTTTCCCTCGTCATGCGTCACCTTCTCTAGCTAGGCATTACACAAGTTTGAGGCTTAAGCTCTCTGCTTGGGCTTTGATATTATGAAATGCATAGTATAAGCTGAAAAACCATGCATTAAGTATTTCCAGGACTTAGGCCTGTCCCCTTGGCTCTCACCCATAGTGTTCCTAGGCTATACTGCACATTGCGCAATCTCTAGCCTTAATCTGCATCACTAGCTAGTGAAACCGTTAAATGCACAATTCCCACCTCATTCTCCCTCCATTCACTTCTAGAATTGTGTAATACTCTTCACCATTTAACTGGTGTGTTGCCTGGTCTTGCCTTGAAAGTTGATTTGTTGAAGCTAACTTATGTCTTTCATGATTTTTTTTTCCTCCCACAAATATTGTAGGTGTTGAGCACTTCTCTTCATCAGTCGTTGTTAACATGGCACCCAACAAAACTGCTTCAAAGGATAGCACATAGAGATGTATCGGGGAGACAGTTGAGAGTATGCCAGTTTACTTGCTAGTAAACTAAAACAATCAACTATTTGTAGAAAAGGAATAAAATATTACATGGTAGAAGGTGAATGAGAATATCTCATCAAGAACCTTCTAAGTGGATCTCGAAGACTGGTAGGTGTATGTTTATGTCCAAAAGTCAGGTTTACATAGGGTTGCATGAAGGTACCCACCATTCCCATGTGCAGTTGTTATTAGTTGGATATTATCTCACATGGATCCAAAGACTATGGATCTTAGTAGTACCAGCGAACGAAGTCTTTCTTATTTTCTGGCATCAGATTATGATCTCATGTACCATTTTCCTCAACAAAAATTTCTCATGGATTCAAACCTTTTTGTGAAATCTAGCTATCTGAGCACCAAGGAGATTGTTAAAGGTTGGGTAAAAGAGCCATAAAATTTCTGTTAGACACCCACCAACATATACAAGATAAAATATTTGAAGAGGGTCTATCAACTCTTGATAGTTTTATGTTGCAGAATCTATGGTCAATAGAGCACAGAGACCATTCATGAATGGTGTGCTTTCTTATTTGTCTAGGTTGTGGATGAACATAAACCACTAAACTCGTTAAATTTGATGGCTCAATAGTTGTGGATCCATGTATCTAACACCCTTAGTCTTCCCAAAGATGGAAAATCTAAATTTTATATGTTTTCATATCGACTAGATGTAATCTATGCACACAATGAATTCCCTGTCATGAATTAGACTTGGACAACATGAGAGCCTGCCATGTACTTTTATTGTAAGTTCTTTCAGAGTGTGGCCGTAGAGGAGTAATGGAGAAATTGATTGATCACTTCCTCATTTTTTTGTACAAGATGATCTTTGAGGAAGATCTAGCTTGCATGTCACATGGGTCAATGGAATCAATATCGTAGATAGCAAATTGGTTTTCCTCACTAGATGGAAATTTCCTTAGGGTGTTTAATGGATAGAAGTCTCTACATCTTTTATCAAGGTATGCCACTGATAAACTAGTCATGCTAGAACTTGCATATCATCTCTTCACAGGGTCATTAGAATATTTTCACAAGAAGAAGAAAGCACCCTGGCCAACTCTTCCTATGCAGATATGACTGTACAATATTAATAAAATGAAGGTTGTGGATACCAAAATGAAAGCAATAGAGAAATCTACATTTAGCACTCAGGGTTTCAATCCATACATTCTAAGGAATATTTGAAAAAACAACTATGAGAGGATCCATTTTTAGTGGCTAAGTGAGACCTTTGACTAGTCGGAAGAGGATGGATGGAGGAATTGTTACAATGCCTCCAAGTCCCGTGATCTGATCATTTTTACAAGAACTTCATATGTAGCTCCATATAAGGAAGTCACTCCAGAGGTACCACCAATGTAAGAGTGCAAACGAGTGCGTGATAAGGGAAATAGGAAGGTTGTGCACAGTCGAGGGGAAGAGCGAAGCCGCAAGATGAAAGAAAATCCATTCATTATGAGAGTGACTATATCAATGAAAAAGAAGAGGAAACAAAGGGTACAAGAAGCATGATAGAAGCATAGGGAAGAATAGGAGCAAAGGAGGAGAGAAGAGGAAGAGAAGTAGAATAAAGAAGAAGAAGAGAGATGAAGAGCATAGGAAATAACTATAGAAATAGCAATGAGACAAGCTGAAGATCTAGAACATAATCGAAAATAAAAGGAGGAATGAAAATAGATGTAGGACAAAGAGCTCACTCAATAGATAAAGGAGTTGATCGAAATTCAAGGCATGGAGGAACGAGAGCTAAATAACCAAGAAGTCACCCTGATGCCATGTACACAATAAGTCACCATTCAGTCTCCCCATCCTCTGATAGAGCAAGATCCAAGAAAGGAAGAGGAAATTGTTTCTCTTAATGATAGTCTGCATATGGATACATATAATCTAACTTAGGACGAGATTTAGTAAAATATTATACAAGCAAGGAAGAAACATTTTCCAGATGACCTCACATATTTTACATTCATTATAGAAAAGGTGATCACGACAGACACCAAAAGAAATCTAGGTGTCATTGCCACAACAAACTTGGCCTTCACAGGCGCTTTGAAGTGAAATACGAATTATTTGTTGGCCGAGAACAAACAATTAGCAAAGAACTTGTAGGTTGCTAGGTAAGAGTTTGAACATCTTCGAGGAGAAGTATAGAACGTAGGTTTCACATAGGTCCATCTGAAACAAATGAATGCATTGATACTCGGTGAAGTATCTACAATAGGAGAGACCATGCAGAGTCTTTATGAGGAGCTTGTTACTGTGCATAAGGAAGTTTTCCACTTGCATCGCTTGTAGTAAAAGTATAAATATTTTGTTAAACCTCTCAAGAATGTACAAGATACCATGACTTCCATGCCTAAATGGTCAATGCAATAAAAAGTGGCACTACTTAACTTGGGTAAGTGTTAGGCCTCAAATATGGCCAATTTTACATCGCACAGTACCAATATTTCATAACCTAAATTCTGACATTTTCAACTCATTTCATATCATAATTCCACAACTTGCCACTAATTCACCTCTTACACTTTGTGGTTAATTATGATTAGTTTTCTTGAATTTTCAATGAATAGAGATTATTTTTTACATGATTTCCTAATGAAGTTTTTGCTAAGTTCATTTTTCACATGGTTCCATTGTTGAAATTCCTCACAAGTCAATTAAAGTAGCTGCTATAGGTTAAGTACGCATTGTAGAATTCTTGTAGGTGAAAATATAAAATTTGTAATCAAATGGAGAAGCATATTGAGATTCTAATACACTGGTTCTCTTTAAACTACCCTCATTCATTTAACCCATAAACTATTTTTCAAAATTCATTATCATGGAGGCATTCTGATTAGGGGAATGTTGTAGATCTAACCCATAAATATTATAGATATGATATGAAAATATAGCTCTGATACCACTTGTTATAGATCTAACCCAAAAATATTATAGATCTGATATGAAAATATAGGATAATGCAAATAAACCCAACAATAACAATATGTGAATATAGATATAAATGATTCACTTTATTGATATAAAAACCCTTAAGGTAGGGCAACACCATACATTCACTCCTTAAGGAAGGAGAACACTCCACAAGCCATATGCATGTAAATACAATAATCCTTGACACAATTCCTTCATGTGGAGTCTCTAGCCTCTATATAGGCCTCATACATACAATACCATGGGTCATTACCATGGTTCCCTCATACCATCGAGCTAATACCATAGGCCCTAACTACTTGTGGTCCCTTACATGATATGGGTTAACCACCTTATTTATTACTATGGCCCATCCCATTATTACATTGTTACCTTGGGTACCTCCCTTTGTACCCTATATTGCCCCCCCTAGGTATATAACATTCCACCCCCCTTAGCATGTTTCGTCCCAGAAACATGGGAAGAACACAAATAATAAGATCTACTCAAAGGAGTACTCCACTGGTACCGTGCATGTGCATCTAACCATCCAAAAGAAAGGTGAACCCTCGATCTCGCTGGTGCCTCGCTCGCTTGAGATGAAAGCTGACCTTGGTAGCTATTCTGTGTTGATGTGTAGTAGGTGGAGCTTCGATCATCTCTATCTGTCTTGCGGGGTTTGTTGTCCTTGTGGCTAATTGGTTGCCATCTTGTTGGTTGTTGTCTTGCAGGGTGATGTGGGTGATGATATGTTGAAGTTTTAACCCACAATGTCTTTTTCTTTAATTCACCCCTTACTAGAGCCTGACTGTTATCTAGTGCTTGTTGTGGTGCCTGCTATGGTGTCTTATCTTCTACTATTACTTCAACCACTGAACCCTCATTAGATGTGTTAGCACCTGTTACCTTCTCGGATTCAACCTCTGTTTGAGTTTGATTATAAACCATCAACTGCTCATCATCTGATATGCCAGCCCTTGGAACATCTTTTGCGTTAACCTCCGTGGACTCTACCTGTTTATTGATGGAAATATCCTGTAATGTAATTTTCTTCTTTTTATACCAAAGCTTCAGGAATTTCTTCTGTACATTGATATTGATAGTACCCACGGATTCCATCCAAGGATATCCCAAAACAACATCCATATTATCCATCTCTGAAGTATAAAAATCACCATGCAACACATACTTATCCATAGAAATCTTCAAATCCTTATACACTAGAACATCCTCATTATCCACTTGTGTGTTTTCAATGTGTTTTGCTGGAATTTGCAATTTGTTTTCCAAGTTGACATTTATGAGATTTTGCTTGCAACTCGGATTTATAGACACAATGATTTTCTCCTTCTGAATCAATCCATGAACCTGTAATAAGGTGATACCAACAGAAAATAACCGTTTAGGTTCATTGGTTTCCTTCTTTAAAATAAATATCTCTGCTAGGTTGTGTGTCTGTCTGTGTGAGCTTATCCACAAGATTAGCTTTCCGGTCAAATTGGTCCATAAGAGTTTTTTTGAATGTGTCCCAAGTCAAGGGCCTTCGATAGCAACGTTGATGCCATTGCCACCATTGCCATCTTTCATTGTCCAAGTACAGTTTTCCCACATTCAACTGAGTCTCATCATCCATGATGTAATTCAATCTAAAATATTTCTCCATTTGGCTGGATGAGAGCCAACAAATTTATAAAAGTCCCTGAAATTCTGACCTAGGGCCACCATAAAAAAAAATGGTGAAATGTTGAAATGGCCATAATTCTGTCAATATTACTCAGAATCCCTATTACGACCTATTTTTTGAAATGGAAGAACCATTCTGCATCTACCCATGTGATAGAAATCTTGATCTAGGTAGTGGAATTTCAGATCTGTGCTGCAACTCTCCTGCCGTCACCAAAATTTCTGCAAAAAGAGTTAATTTTAAATCATCGATATCTCCCTCATCTAGACTCTGATTCGACTTATTTTTAATTTGAAATTTCAGTATTTTTTCACAAATAATCTAGATCTACAATTAGGTTTTGTATATCTTGCACCAGGACGTCCAGATCTATGCCACAAACGCACTGTCCTGAAAATTTGTCTGCAACCCCACTGATTTTTAAATCAACGATATCTCCTTCATCCGGACTTGAATTCGACCGATTTTTTTTTTTTTTGAAATCAGGTATTTTTTCACATAGAATCCAGATCTGCAATTAGATTTTGTACATCTTGCACCAAGACATACAAATCTGATTTGCAAACTTGCCGCCCCCGAAAGCCTACCAAAAAACAAAAATTCTCCACTGCTTGTCCAAGAAAGTGCTCTAATACCACTTGTTGTAGCTCTTATACCACTTGTTGTAGATCTAACCCAGAAATATTATAGATCTGATATGAAAATATAAGAAAATGCAAATAAGCCCAGAAATAATATGAAATGCTTCTTTATTGATCAAAACCCTTAAGGTATGGCAACACCATACATTCACTCCTTAAGGAAGGATACCACTCCACAAGCCATATGCCTGTACCTACAATAATCCTTGACAATTTCTTTCCATTCCCTCCAAGTCGAGTCTCTAGCCTCTATATAGGCCTCATACATACAATTCCATGGGTCATAACTACTTGTGGTCCCTTACATGATATGGGTTAACCACCTTATTTATTACTATGGCCCATCTCATCATTACATTGTTACCTTGGGTACCTCCCTTTGTACCCGATATTACCCCCCCTAGGTATATAAAATTTCTAATCAAATGGAGAAGCATATTGAGATTCTGATACACTGGTTCTTTTTAGAATACCCTCATTCATTTAACCCATAAACTATTTGTCAAAATTCATTATCATCGAGGTGTTCTGATCAGGGGAATCTTAAGTACAGAAACAATGTTGAATTCCGGGTTGACAGTTTTGGACACAACTACGTGTAGGACGATGATTTGATGAATTTCTTTGTGGTAAACCTGGAAATGGTTCCTCCATCCATGCAATGATTAGGATGAACCCATCCATCGCCCATTCAAAATCTCTCCAGAAGATTGCATGCAACCTCCTTTAGCCTGTTGTTGTATTTTATTTTGACAGTCAAATAGTTATGATTTATTTTCATCAACAACTTGATATAAATCCGATGCTCTCCATGTATGCTGGGATGAGAATGAGAAGATGGTATTTCTACAAGAATTTTTATCATAGACAATATTAGCATATGACATTGGCACTTATTTTTTAATATTAATATAAAACTCTCATTCTGCACTCAATCTATTGTAAGTATTAATGTGTTCGCCATTTTTAAAAGAGTATTGCGTTAACTTAAACTTGTTATGGGAGTGGCAAGGGCCCACCACAACTTGGGAAAAAGTACTATAGATAATATAGATAATAGGAATTACATTTGATCAATAGTTATTAGTTGTGAATTTTTCTTAAGAAAGTTAATACTTATATTTCAGAATCATTATCTTTATTTTGTACTTAAAACATCTACTATGTTTTTTTATATCTAAAATGAATGTGAAAGAGCTCATTTCTTAATCATCAAAAGACAAGAAAGGATTGTATTGAGTGATTCTTTCTAATGCATGAATGGTCTCAAAGCATAGAATGTTTAAGAATATCCTTAATCTCAAAAGATACAGTGGTTAATTACCATAACATAGCATTAACAACGAAATTGGTTTTATGCATTGTTGTTTTCTATTAAAGACCGAGTTCTGTAACATTAGGCCTATGTGAGGAATTATTAGGAGTAGTGAAATAAATATTGTTTGTAATTGTGTTCAATGGTTTTATAAATTCTCATGATTAGAATAATATTGAATTGAATTCAAAGTGTAATTCTTGTTTTGAAAGGTTTCCTAAGTTTGGTTATAATAGATTTCGTTTACAACATGGTTTGGATTTTTGAATTGAATACGTAATACAGTCACTGTGTAAAATTAAATAAGGGTTGTGTGTTTAGATATTTTAGAATGCTTGCAAAGTAGAATTTTTAATTTTAATTTTCTTGAAATTAAATAGGCATATCATCTCCCACTCATTGCAAGGTAATGAATGGTGTTTATCAATGATTTTATTGCATGAATAATCTCTTTGCTACAGGATTACAATTGGAATACTTAACGGTGCTTCCTAATTGGATAAACAAGAGATCAATAAACTCTATTGCTTTTAAATATGAATTGAAAATGATTTTGTCCATTACTGATTCACTATAATTTCATGTAACATTGTGTTTTGGCAATCAAGTATTTGAAAGAAATGAAACGAGACCATTAAATCATTTTTTGGAGTTGTAGTTTAGTTTCCAAATTCATTATAATTGTAATTAGTTATTGGTAGAACCATTAGTTAATGTGATTACCTTTGAATTATTTATTGATTTTGATTAAAGTAATCTAAGGATAAAATACTTTATTATTTTGCAGTCTTTTAGATCCGAAAGCATGTCAATTAGAATCTTGGTTTACTTAGTTTCCTTTGAAGAAATTGCAGAGTGATGATAGAGGTTAGTTTGAATACTTATTTGATTTTTTTATGCATCTCGGGAATTATATTTGTTGAAGTCTTGATTTTCCATTGCCTTGGTTTAAGATCATTTGAAGGAGAGTGAATTTTATTGGAATTAAGATATAGCATAAGTTTGGTATCATTTTAGTCAAACTTGATTGATTTAAGATTATTTTACTTAGATTAAATAGATTTTATTATTTAGATTGATATTTCCATTTAGATTAAAATCAGTTGAATAGTAATTTGTATTTCTTGGTTTATGATTAATTAGAGTTAGTTTCATTTGAACAATGATTGGTATTGCTTGAGCTTCTTTTCATCAATGGATTAGTTACAAATTAGGAATAGGAATTATGTACTTAATTTAGGAATAGATTTCAGATTTCATGATGTCAGTCTAGAATAGACACTCTAATCATGCATTACTCACGCTTGCACCTCAAAGCTTACGAGTCCCAAATTGATGAGTTAATGTTGGAATTATAACACATATAATTTCTCCAACATTTTTGGCATCGCTGTCGGGGAGATGCTAAAGGGATTAGAGCATAGTTTCTTTCACAAGTTGTTTTGTGTGATATTAGTTACAGAGAAACTAGAGGGTGGAGAGGATGGTAAGGCATAAGTGAAGAGCCACGCATCTACTTTGGTTTGGGATAACCCCAAATTCTGGTTGTCCATGTTAGCGAGCAGTTCAAGTTTACCAAGTTTTATTGCAATGAGCAGTTTTTATTTATTTAGATTAAAATTCAAACTCTTTAAAGAAGAAACATTTTTAGTGTGCTCTAAAAACCCCCATGTACTAATCCATGTTGCAAAACAATGATCATCAACCAGCAGGACAAATTCAACAATGATTAAGAAATTTAAAGAATATTCCTCAAAGCACTTTCTCAAATCCTAGTAGTAGCTCGGATATATGCCTCTCAAGAAGAGTTCATATTGCCACATTCAAAAAATTATCTATCTCTCCACAACTAGAAAAATATTTCGAAGTCTCTAATGATTCCTCCTATATATCTACCAAGGAGATCGAGAACTCATGTACCAAATCTGATGTGGAGCATCTAGTTGAACATAAGATCGAAGAACATTCACCATGTCTAGTAGTAAGTCTTCTATGCATTCCAGAGACCAATTATCCATGTTTGCCTGACATGAATGAGGAGGACTTTCAAAGTGGTTCAAATGAAGAAATGGGCCAATACCAGTAGGATTAATTTCAAATGTTGGTTCCAAATCACAATCTAGTCAAAGTACCACTTTCATCTTCAAATAGTCTTTGTATTACAACTTTCAGAGTTGTTGATTTTTCATGCTCATGTATATTCCAAATTTTATATCTTAAATCTGAGCATGAATATGTCTTTGTACTTGATCCTCACATGGATTCATTGGAAGTTCTCTTTCACTTGAAGGATGGCATGTTTTCTCTAGTATAGTAGGAATTTTAGTAAATAAATAAATGAAAATAGTAAAGAGAAAAATAAGTCCTTTTGTTAAAACCAATTTATCTGGTACAACTAGAGAGGGACTTTGCTTTATAACTAAGTAACTAGCGGGAAAAGTTTGCAATAAAGTTTCTAATTTGTATGAATTCTTCAAATAGTGTATATTATAAGTCATTATGTCTTATGCTCATGTTGGTTAATGTGGGATACCTTAAGGCTGACCTATGAACAAGCCTTTTTTTTTTTTTGATAGATAAACACCCATGGGGGATTTGAACCAATGATCTATTGCAAGGAGTGCCTTAACAGTGCACCCATTCATGTTATAGACATTTTTGGGCACTTCAACCCCAATCATAAATGTCCATAAACTGAGGGCTCCTAAGTCCCTAA
>APFE031429310.1:34505-99098 GCA_000404065.3 Pinus taeda | reverse complement strand
TTGTTGGTTTTCTAGTGTAACTTCATAGTGTTGGGTGATCTAAGCTTTACTTGAGGTGAAGAAGGGCTTTCTTGTTGGAGGATGATGCTGGGTTAGAACATATGGCTGTAATCCTCTTGCTATTCTTGACCTTAATAAAGCTATTCAAGTTTTCCTCCATATTCTTGTATGATTGTTTATATATGCATTTGTATGGTTAACACATTTCTTGTCCTCTATTATTTATGAATATATATCTCTATTCTTCAATAGTAGTATGTTTCTTTGATTCCATAGGTGCTCTTTGAAGCTGGGCAGACGAAGAAGAAGTGACAAAGATCTATCAGGAAGGAGAGGAATCAAACAAGGAAATCAAGCGCAAGACTAAGGTTGGTCTCCTTTGTTCCACTCTTATCTATTTTCATAAAGGAAAGCAAAAATAGACTTTACTTGTTTGTTTCTAAGATAGCTACCAGTCTTAGTGAGAATAGCAGCTCCGAGTGGACACTATTCCTGGTAACAAAATGGTGACTCTGCTGGGGAGCGACTAGATTGTTTGTTAGCTTATCTTTTTTTCTTTTATAAACTTACAAATGGATCCTGAAGCCAAGCCAGCTAGCCTTCGAACTGCATTTGTTATGCAAATGCAAAGTAGATCAATGCTACTTCAGTCTATCTCTGGGTTTTTTTTATGAATTAAAGAATCGATCTGAAAACATTCTAATTTCCCTAAGTGGTGGCTGTAGTAACCTCCTTAGATCAACCCCTGTGATTTACATATACTGAGCATCACTTACTCAGCCTAAATCCCTGAACTGAATTGCAAATTGTGAGTAAAAACTCGTTTAAAGTCTCGCACTGGTACCATCACACCCTGCCTTCAAGGCAGTCTATATGCATCGCACTTCTCGACTGCAGTAGGTGCGTTGCATACTAAATTCATTGTGTGACAGGTGCGATGGTCAGGGAAAGTTAAATTTACCTTCAGACTTTAGTTTTTCCTCACTATTTTCAATCCTATTCAGGAGTTTTGTTGTCTGTGGTCAGTGTATCTCTGTGAAAACCCCCTTCTCTTACATTATTCACCCTCCACAGTGCAAAGAAATATAAGTGTTTTTATGTATTGTGTGCCATTTTCAATTCTCTTTTGCAAAGAAGTAGCATAGTCCAACTGTCATTTCTAAATCTGAAAGTGTCGTAGCTGTCGCTTTCAGTTATAGAAGACAATCCCCTTGTTCTTGATAGTCGATTATATAGTTACTATTGTATATGATTTGAATTAGTAGTTTTTAAAGTGTCGAAAAGCAATTTTCATTTCAAAATCGCAAATTGTCTCTCTTACCTTCACTTCATTTTGAAAATAAATTTTTTGAGTATTGTCGCTTTGAAAATAATTCAGATTTGTACATGTTAGTTCCAATCTTCGCAGCCTGTGACGAGGGATCAACATGAGCTCTTACTATGTCTGGTTTTTGTTAGATGTTTTGCACATGATGTTCAGCACAAAACATGTCACAAGTGTTTTCATCAGAAGGATCTCGGAAAAATATTTCCAACGGTATATCACACTCCCATAACCGGTTCCTGGATTAGAAGAAATCAATGAGTGATTCTTGGCTATGCATGTTTCGAGGTCAGTTGCTGCACACAATGACAAGTTTAGTACAAAATCAGTTTCTGAACTAATGGTAAGGAATTTTTGAAGAGTGAAAGAGGTTTTTGTTCACCACGTACTAAATAACACAAACTGCCTTCATTTTATGCACACTATTACTATGTGGGAGATATATAGTGATATTTGGAGCCTACAGTAAAACAAAGGAAAATTTTCATATTTTTTACTGTTTTAGTCATTTTAGTACGGAGCCATTTTACAATAGTTGGAAAGTAATTTTTCAAGCCCCAAGGAGGTTTTTGTTAAGAATGAGCCATACAACAAAAACCTCTTTCATTATTTTCACAGGTGTCATGGATTGGGATATGTGACTAGATCTTTACAACTCATTTTCACAAAATTAAAGTTTTAATGATTTTCTGTTTTAGAGATGATTTTGTGGAACAAATTGCGAGCTACTGGAAACGAATTTCCAAAATGTGAGAGAGGTTGTTCTCCATAACGACCTTATCTACCAAAAAATCTTTCAGGTTTTTAACAGGTGTTATGTTTTGGGAGATATGAGTTCATCTTCAACACCTAGTTTCATAAATTCGGCCCAAATTTAATGTAACTAATTCTATTTTGAAGAAAATGGTTGAGCTCAATCCCTTAGTACAAGGATGAGAAAATGTATATATTTTATGAATTTCATAGTGTAGGGGTTTGCGTTTGGGAGAGGTTGGACTCTTGGGAATAGCTTGACACTTTATTGTACATATCTTATCCGCATTTTTGGCAAAGGAAAGACCAAGGTTTTGCAACACTATTTGGGATTCATGTGGCTTTATGTCTTGATGGTGTGTTTCTTTCAGTACTTGTAAGTTGTGTATGTGTACTGCTTTCCTTATTTAATCTTCTGCAATTGAAAAAATGAAGTGTTAAGGTAGAATCCATAAATTTGCTATGCTCTACCTTTAAATTTGTTTAATTTTCCATGTTTTCATCTGTTTAAGGAGAACCCTTGAATGTTTCTTGCTCTCCTTAACCTCTCACCAGTCAGATCTATCCATTCAATCACTTTAAAGGCATCAAAACAATCAGCTATCTTGCCCCAAGTAGACCTCTGCCAAAGTTGTGCCTCATCCTCGCACCCAAAATTGCCTTTCCCTTGAATTCAACAAAACCTCAAAAAATCAATTCCAAAGTCCTTGTACTTCATACCTAGCCTAAAATTAGTCATCAATTCAGTCATCTCGACCTCGTTGATTATCTTTTGCCAAGATTGACCCAGAGAGAGCCCTCTCCTGTCCTCGTAGGGCTAGCTACGAGGCTGAGCGTGGTTTGATGTAGCCTTGAGTCTTACCTTATTTCAGCATAAGGTAGATTTGAGCGCTAACATAGTGGCGACCATACTAGGGAGGAAAATTTTATTTGTTTGTTAGTGTTCTTTGTTTTATAGACTACAGACGAAGTCTGAAGATTAGCTAGGTAGCCTTTGAAATGCTTTTGCTTTGCATTAGCACAAGTAGATAAAAGCTACTTTAGTCAATCTCCGGTCTAGTCTTATAAACGGAATATCTAATTTGCAAATTTCCCCAATACATGTATCAAGTTACATATGATTGTTGATGGTGGACAGCAGTCAGACACATATGAAGGCTAAAACATTCACCTGGCGACTCCAACTCAATCTAGAGATTCCAGCACTCACTGATCCGTTCATGCACTAAAATTAAATTGTAGGGTACGTGGCAGACCCTGTGCTTTGTGAAGTTTTAAAAGAAGTTAGAGATCTATTAGCGGATATTGAAATTGATAAAGCATTTTTCATTGCCGTGCTTAAATGCTTGAGACCTCCAAAGTTTCCTCCTGAAGCTAAAAATGGTTTCTTTGAGTTAGTTGTTGAAAAATTTGAGAAGGATATTCAATATTTTAATGATCAGATCCAATCATATGAATACCAAGAGCCCAAAAAGTTCTTGGAAACTCTCCCTCCTTCAAAACAAGAAACAATAGAGCTGTCCGTAGATGTTTGCATTGACAGTTTGCAGTTGGAGGTCTATGCTAAGGAATTAGGGCAGCAAATAGAGTTTGCTTTCTTTGATCCTATTGCAACATACATGGAAATTTTTTTCAGTTTGAATGATAGATCAAATTGTCTTTTACACAACCAGACTCGTTATGTGCATGTATGGCTGTCAGCATTTACATTTGTGTCCTAGTTGAAGCACTTTCAAGAAGCATCCTTGTCACAGTTACTTGATGGGTTGATCTGGCATTACAACATTACTTGATCTATCAATTTTGCAGCAAAGTGGGTTAGATTTGTACATAAATAAGCCGCCCAAGGCACCATTTCAATTTTCGGTATAATTTTGTTTATGTACAAGTTGCAGTATGTATATGTTTTTGGATTGGTATGAGTTGTTTTGGGTTTCCAGTTGTTTGACCATCCATGCCCAATGGAAGAGACACTATCTACTTTCCAGAGATCTATAGTTCTTGGCACCTCCAAGGAGCTACCATCCCCATTGGAGCCAATGTTAGTTCCAGTCTTCGCAGCTTGTCACCAGGGATGAACATGAGCTCTTACTATGTCTGGTTTTGTTAGATGTTTTACACATGATGTTCAGCACAAAACATGTCACACGTGTTTTCATAAGAAGGAGCTCGAAAAAATGTTTCCAACGGTATATCACACTCCCGTAACTGGTTCCTGGATTAGAAAAAATGAATGAGTGATTCTTGGTTATGCATGTTTCGAGGTCAGTTGCTGCACACAATGAATGGTTTAGTACAAAATCCATTTCTCAACTAATGGTAAGGAGTTTTTGAAAACTGAAAGAGGTTTTTGTTTACAACATACTAGATAACAAAAACCTCCTTCATTTTATGCACAGGTGTTACTATGTGGGAGATATATAGTGATAGTTGGAGCCTACAGTAAAACAAAGCAAAATTTTCATATTTTTTACTGTTTTAGTCATTTTAGTACGGAGCCATTTTACAACATATGGAAAGTAATTTTTCCCAACCCAGGGATTTTTTTTTTAAGCACAAACCATATAAAAAACACCTCTTTCATTTTATTCACAGGTGTCATGGATTGGGATATGTGACTAGATATTTACAGCTCATTTTCACAGAATTAAAGTTTTAATGATTTTCTGTTTTAGAGATGATTTTGTGGAACAGATTTCGAGCTAGTGGAAACGAATTTCCCAAATTTGAGAGAGGTTTGTCTCCAAAACGACCGTATCTACCAAAACCGCTTTCCATTTTGTAAAAGGTGTTATGTTTAGGGAGATATGAGTTCATCTTCAGCACCTATTTTCAGAAATTCGGCCCAAATTTAATGTAAGTAATTCTATTTTGAAGAAAATGGTTGAGCTCAATCTCTTAGTACAAGGATGAGAAAATGTATATATTTTATGAATTTCATAGTGTAGGGGTTGGATTTTGGGAGAGGTTGGACTCTTGGGAATAGCTTGACACTTTATTGTACATATCTTATTTGCATTTTTGGCAAAGGAAAGACCAGGGTTTTGCAACACTATTTGGGATTCATGTGGCTTTATGTCTTGATGGTGTGTTTATTTCAGTACTTGTAAGTTGTGTATGTGTACCACTTTCCTTCTTTAATCTTCTACAATTGAACAAATGAAGTGTTAAGGTAGAATCCATAAATTTTCTATGCTCTGCCTTTAAATTTGTTTAATTTTCCATGTTTTTGTTTGTTTAAGGAGAACCCTTGAAAGTTTCTTGCTCTCCTTAACCTCTCACCAGTAAGATCTATCCATTCAATCACTTTAAAGGCATCAAAACAATCACCTGTCTTTCCCCAAGTAGACCTCTGCAAAAGATGTGCCTCATCCCTCACCGAAAATTGCCTTTCCCTTGAATTCAACAAAACCTCAAAAAATCAATTCCAAAGTCCTTGTACTTCATACCTAGCCTAAAATTAGTCATCAATTCAGTCATCTCAACCTCGTTGATTATATTTTGCTGAGATTGACCTGGAGAGAGCCCTCTCTTGTCCTCGTAGGGCTAGCTACGAGGCTGAGCGTGGTTTGATGTAGCCTTGAGTCTTACCTTATTTTAGCCTAAGGTAGATTTGAGCGCTAACAGTACATAACTTTCTTATCATCATTCATACATTAAGAAAGATGAAAAAAAATACATGCATGTGCATTTTCATTTAGACTGATTGGTTTGATTTAGGAAAGTGCATTTATTGTGTGCTCTGTGCTCTTTGTTGAAAGATTCTCAACTTTCTTTCCTTAGCAGCTAGGATTTTCATTGCCAAAAGAAGATTAAACAATTGTCTATCATCTTAGACTGCATTTTAGGAATTGTATACACATCAAGCGGTGAACCTGAAAGGCAAATTTTTAAGCAAGATCAACTTAAAATATAAATTTAATGAATCTAATAACTCTTTGGAACCTAACGCGCAACATCTAGAGGTCTAGGCTAGAGACGTATTCTGGCGTCGTAAACCCTGGTAACTGTTGTTTTCATTGCTATTTGGGTGATTCCTCCACTCTAATATGAAAAGTGCCAGTACGGAATTGTGCTCCCATGTACCGTCGAGTATATATTAGGAGACCACAATAGGCTGCATCCTTTATCCTTAGGAAGCTGTGTCTGCCACCCTATCGATCACAATGCACTGAACACAGCATTCGGGAAGATTGATTTCCGTACTGTAAAAAGTATTCTGCAGTTTTGCGATTGGTTTGGTAATCCCCTCTGCCTAGATCTCCAGAGAAGTCTATTTTTCTCCTTTTCATACTGCTTCAAAGAAAAGGTACATCTCAGCACTTGTCACTTCAGGCTCACTAAAAATCGAAGGTGACTAGAGTCATCTTTTGTTTTTTCTCGACTCTTTAAAATTGAAAAAACAAGTTGTGTCAAACCGTCTAAAATTTATTTTAATCGGAATAACATCACAAATTCCCTCGTTGGTCTTTAGGTTGAGAAAAAAGGAGTCTACCAACCAAGGATTTCCCCTTGGAGGAAATCCTAGTCCCTTCTCCTCTTGGGGAGATGTTGGTGCACCCCATATGGCCACATTGTCACTTCCAGGGTTGACGATTGGTTTGCCTGTCTGGTTCTTCTCTACCTCTATCGTTCAGAATACCATAATTCCTGAACAGTCAAGTCAACAACTAGATGATACTAAAGTTGCCCACTAACCTTCTACTTTGTCTGATTCTCCCTCTCCTCCTTCCTCTTCGCTTGATAAAGCTGGTAAAGCTAAAGATCAAGCAACTGAAAGGAAGAAGAAGTAGGAAGAGAAAATGGAAAAGAAGAAGAAGGAACTAAAATTGAAAGGGGGAAACCAAGCGTCATCTAGCAAAAATCCTCACACCGCACCGTCTAAACCTAAATCTCCTTGTGTCATTTGCAATGGAGACCACTATCACCGAGATTGTCCCTGCATCCCTCGGATCTTAAGGGACTGGTCTCCTCATTTACACAATCCATTGTTGTCAACCTCTGATGATCATGTTGAATGCACACCAACAACCAGTGAAAGTGAAGTATCTAGACAGAAAAGGAATCCCAAATTTCCTTGTAAATTGTGTGAAGGCAATCACGCCATCCACCATTGTCCCTTCCTTGATGAAGCTAAAATAGTTTTGGATGACCGTCCTCCTTCACCGCTACGGCTCCCTCCTAGATATAAAAAGCTCTTGCCAAGTCCACCACTGGTTGAAAATCCGTCTAGCCCACCATTGTGGTCAGCTGAAGCGTCTATCATTGAAAATGAACCCTCTGAATCCATACCAGATGAAAGTCAAAAGGTCGAGACGGTAGTTGACCCAGTTTTGCCTTCAGAGTGTTCATCTTCGAATGATACCGTCACTGAAGAGAAAGAAAACGACACCATTCAAATTCTTTTCGTAAACACAGACTCCGATGAACTTGGGGGCAATCCACCCGTTCCTTTATCATAGGAAGGAAGTTCATCAGAGTCATATCCGGCCGTCTACTCAGTCCCACCTCCAAGCAACCTAGTCGTTTCCTTCGACTAGAATCTACTAGGCAGACCGCATTTACCAACTAGCGTACCATTCCGAATCGTCGTACAAGCTTACAGAATGGTGATGGCCGGTACCATCATCGATGAAGGGGCTTTTGTGAGTATCCTTTCCTCAACTGCTTGGAAAGCACTTGGTTCACCATCGCTTTTGCCTGAAATGAGAAATCTGATAGGCTTTGACAAAGGAACCAGTCGACCATTAGGGATCCTTCAAAATGTGCCCATTACTTTGAGAAGGAAAACAATTCACATGAACGTGATGGTAGTTTAAGGACCCTTGGATTATAATCTACTCCTTGGACCCAACTATATTTATTGCATGGGAGCCGTCGTCTCCTCACTCTTTAGAGTAATGTGTTTTCTACACGAAGGCAGAATGGTCAAGCTCGTAGACCAAATGTCATTCCCCGGATCAAACATCACAAATAGTCAAATTCCATCCCTAAATGGTCTCTTCACGCAAGGAATGTCTCATCGGTCTCCAATCCATCCACCTGATGAGCGTGAGTGATTCAGGAGGATGTGACTAAAACCCAGGGGGCATGCACCCTGGTATATTTCGGTAGGAAAACCTTGGGTATAGAGTAGGTTTCCGTGGAGGATATATGACTAGTTTGACAAACCCATCCTTACAGGAAAATGGGATTAGGCTGGAATAAGATACCTTCATTAAATTCATGTGAGTGGAATGCATCTACGCCACTCACCTTTGCCTATTTCGATAGACATTGCCAAGGAAGCATTTTGTCCGCAACGTGGATAGAACTTTCATGGTAACCTAGGAATGTTTCACTATACCTGGGGCCATGCAAACCTTTCTGCATGCAAGCGAAGAGCGACCATTTATTTTTTTA
Source organism: Pinus taeda (assembly GCA_000404065.3). NCBI lineage: Eukaryota > Viridiplantae > Streptophyta > Pinopsida > Pinales > Pinaceae > Pinus > Pinus taeda. Next base: position 90,619 of record APFE031429310.1, on the reverse strand, counting down.
AATTTGTAGGACCTCTAACCCTTTAAACCCGTAAGGCTGGTCATTTCCTAGCTTGCATAAAGAAAGGATCCGGGGCAAAGCTTCCAAAATGTGCAAGCCCCATAAAAAATGGCATCTTGAATGAGACATCCTTATTATACGACTGGCGAGCAGTGTTACCGCAGGGTTCAAGCTTGTTAAAAAATAAACCCACCACGAGCAGTTTTAGCGCATAGTTAAAGCTAGTTAAAAAATAAACATAAGCCATGAGAAAATGTTTCCCCCAGAGTTCAAGCTCATTAAGAAATGAACAGGTAAATAACCATTGTCAATGCCTTATTGCCAGCTTTTGAGCCTTGGTCATGTTCTCATCATCACCTCCACTCTGCTTTTAGCCGATCATTCACCTCCATATGATTGTTTACACTTTCGAGGAACATCTATGAAGAGTGATTCTATTAGCCATCCTTGTGACACTGCCATGATTGGAAAATTCCAAACCTTACCTGGAATCAGCTGCTACCTGAAATCATCACTCGTTCCTCGAAAACGAGTCTCCTTTAAGCTCTTTTCAACTGACTCATAAAATATGAAAAGATTGTCGAGTGATTGGCCTCTCCGGATTGTTAAAGTCATCAGAAGTGTTATCCCTCCTCTAGATTTTAATATTTCTGGAGTTGAGGGATTATTACACAAAACGATCGAGCGCTTGTCTTGTTCGTCTCGTTAAAACTATCGAAATTTCATCCCTTTCGTTTATTTTACACATTTTCGGACATAAGGGATTATATGACGAAAAAGAATCTTTGGAGTCTCCTTTCCATCCCTTTCAGACTCTCTAAAATTGAAAAGGACCGAGTTATCTTTGTCATTAAACTCGTTAAAACCGAATAGCGACAAACGCATCCAAATGGATGAGAACAAGTTTCGTTATCGCTAGGCTCGCTAAAATATAGCGACAGGTACGCCCGAACGGCGGATTATAGGACAAGCGTATGTTATCCTCCTCAATCTTGACAAAAATAAAGAGGTACTAGTCAGCAATGACTGGGGAAAATTGCAAAGAAAACTTGAAAAAGCTTTATTGGTAGCAAGTCGCTCTTGAACATGACACTTTCCTTCCGCATCCAAGTCGGGTTGGGTTGTTCCGTTCACTGGTCATATCACCATTGGTCTGTCACACCATCCATCTCTAGGGTTAATGCTACCCATCCATCATCAGTGTCGCCGATATGTTCAAGATAAGTCATTCAGAAAATACGCCTGTGTCTCACCCTCTGCAATACATTACACTCCATTCTTTCATAACCGCCACCCTGAAAACTGTATCGTCAGATCGTTTCCACCTCCAAAATCATTTGCTTCGTTCCATGCTGTAGATGTGGGATTCATTAAGGCCCTCCTATGATGGGTCAGTTCTTGTTGACATTAGCTCATTATCCAAGAAGTTGACTTAGGAACAACCCCTTTCAGTACTTTGAAGCTTGCATGCCTCAATGGCAAGTTTCTCACTTTCGGCGATAGGTTTACATCAATGGCATTCAACCAAGATATTTTGCGTGGTGTTCGACACCAAGTCCTTTTTCACACCACACGGATTGTACTATAGTACCTTGAGGGTCATTGTCATTATTGGTGATTCCTCTCATGCCTATTAACAGCTTACATCATTGGCTAGTAATTAGGCGATGTTTTTCCATGTTCGACTCCAGATCATTTTTCACATGGATCGACTTGTACTCCGAGTGAAGATTGAACTCGTTTTGAAGACCCTGGATCTAGTTTCATCCATCTGGGTTGTGATATATTCAAGAATATAAAGACATCAAATATACATCATTGTCAAATAGATGATCATCCAAATCAAAGGATGATGAGTCCAAATCATCAGTCTGCCACACAAACGATTCTCTGTCCTATGTACATGAAAATGAATTTATAAAGCTGAGCATGGGAATTCCCGCCTCAGCTAGATCATGAAAAAATGTTTTAAAGATAATGTATTGTATTTTATCTTATTAAAGGTTGCCTACCAGCTCGAAAAAACTTCAGATCCTCATGGTAAAGCATTTCACCTGACATCAAAAGATTAATGACCTCATGCTTTATGGGGCAGCTATTATAGACATTTTTTGGCACTTCAACCCCAATCATAAATGTCCATAAACTGAGGGCTCCTAAGTCCCTAAAAGTGTTGCTTCACTACCTAAAGGAACAAGGTCAGCTGATTACATCATCTCCCAGAAGTTCTCCATTAAGTACTGCTCAGAAATGGTCAAAACTAGACCATACTGAATACCAATACCAAGTGCAGAGGGTGCGATGCATATCACCTTCCCAGTGTAACGGGTGTGATGCATACTGAATGGCTCCTATGTAGGGTGCGATGGTCAGGAATGGACAAATGGCAGGGACAATTTGTGAGGTGGAAGATCATGGAATCTTCTAGAAGCTTCCCCTCTGACACTTGTCTCCTTTTTTCGACCAGGGAAGAGTAAGAGATCATCATTCTCCAAGTGGAATCAAGAAATATTAGAGAGGGGACACTAATCAAGACCCCATAAGATGAATCACCCCCCTATAATCATCTATATATGGATCCCTCATCACAGAGATCCAGAAGCTGGAATCTTGTATCTTGTAGAGAAGTGTTGTTGGTTTTCTGGTGTAACTTCATAGTGTTGGGTGATCTAAGCTTTACTTGACGTGAAGAAGGGATTTCTTGCTGGAGGATGATGCTGGGTCAGAACATATGGTTGTAATCCTCTTGCTATTCTTGACCTTAATAAAGCTATTCAAGTTTTCCTCCATATTCTTGTATGATTGTTTATATATGCATTTGCATGGTTAACACATATATGGTCTTGTGTTATTTATGAATATAGATCTCTATTCTTCAATAGTAGTATGTTGCTTTGATTCCACAGGTGCTCTTTGAAGCTGGGCAGACAAAGAAGAAGTGGAAAAGATCTATCAGGAAGGAGAGGAATCAAACAAGGAAATCAAGCGCAAGGCTAAGGTTGGTCTCCTTTGTTCCACTCTTATCTATTTTCATAAAGGAAAGTGAAAGTAGACTTTACTTGTTTGCTTCTAAGATAGCTACTAGTCTTAGTGGGAATAGCAGCTCCAAGTGGACACTATTCCCGGTAACAAGTCAATGTCAATCCAAAGCCCTGTGGGCTTACCTGCAAACAAGCCTTGTCCCATCGACATCAACAAATTATCTGTGACCATGGTTAGGGTTAGATAAGGTGTTGAGTTACGCAATGGGTATGTATTTACTCTTAATTCCATCACCCTTTTCCTCTTTTCTTATCTCTTTCATATCTTGATATGCTAACATATTGATGGATTACGATAAGAAATGAATGAACTACTCTTGATTAAGATTTAGCCACCGTAACTAATTCTTATTCCTTTTTATATGCAGAAACGACGAAAGGAATAGTTGTTGTTCCCTAGAGACATAACAAAATAAACCAATAGAGGAAGAATGAGGCACGTCGGTTGCGGTCAAGTCGGAGGACAAATCAGGAGGATCAATGCTAAGTATGAAGGGTGTCATAAGATAGCATTTAGTTGTGAATCCCTTAGGATCTCCCGATCCTGAGGGATCACATTTATCTTTTACCTCTTTTTGATAATAAAAGTAAGAACTATAGGAGGAAAGGGGATTGACTTTATATTCATTTAAAATTGTAGTTTTAAAGTACATACTCTTTCTTTCGAGGAAAACGACCATATTGTAATGAGAATTGAGTTTAATGGTTAATAAATAATTTATGTTGTTGTTCATTCGTATTCATTGAAGTAGCTCAGCAATATTCGCTAGTGATTTAGGGCCCGGCCTCTGCTGGATCCAACTACTCTCCTTTGTGCTATATATTTCTAACTCATGCAAGTTTGATTGGTTTGATATTTTTCCCATTTTCTGTGAGTTTATCTTGGTTTCTATTTACCAATTTCCTATGCTGAAGTTAGTACATTTTCTTTACATTCTTCATAACATTGTCATTTGATTCTATTTATGCTTATTGTAAATTAAATTAATTAGCAGTTAAGACAGTGAACCTTGTTGATTACAATAAGAGTGTGGTTAGTATCTAATCAGCTGAAAGAGTTTGGTTACCTCTACTGAATTCTTGGTTGACATCATTTCCATTTGAATTTCCTGTTTGAGATCTGATTATGGTTTCAATTGAAGATTAAGTCTTGATGTAATATTTCCATTAACAGTTATAGTTTTTGAGTTGTATAATGCATGCAATTACTCTTGTATCAAAGTTTTATATTACATTCTAAAGAAACATTACTCTCTGTATTCATAGCATGCACATATTGTGTACACTCTTGAAATAAACAGACTTTCCCGGGTTGATGATTAATGTGAGGTAATTAGGAGTTTTAAAAGACACCTTTTAGCACCCAAAATTTTGGCACCATTACTGGGGAGTGTTTCACCATTTTGCAAAGAGTGATGTATATCTGATAATTGTTGCTCACAAAGAATTGGTATTGAAAATGGAAGGTAAGAACCTACATAATGAGCAAGTAAAGTGCTTGCTCCTTTGGTTACTTTGCAGCACAATTACAAAAGTGTAATGTACGTGTTTGATGTTTGTCTGCTGAGAGAGAACTGGGTATTAAAAATGGAAGGTAAGAACCTGCATATGGAGCAAGTAAAATGCTTTCTCCCCCACCCTCTTTCTAGCACAATTGTTAGGAATTTTAGGTAGAAATAAACATTTGAATTTTTGCATGAATGACTAAGAAGAAAAGACCAGAAAACAATACAATCCCACACCCCAAAGCTAAAAAATCTAAGGGACTAGTGACCCTTGGACGATCAACTTTTATCGATGACATCTTAAGAAAAGCTGAATCTCAGCCATCAGTAGGTCGTTAAACTGTTGCTTCTAGATATCCTATTGTCTCCCTTCAGGCCACATGCTCACCATCTGTAGCCTACGCTGAGGTCCATAGTAAAACTTAAGGGACTGAACAAAGTTTTCAAGATATTGAAAATTTGCGATCAATTCCCTCGCAAGAAGGGAATTCTTGCAATGTCTGTGAAGTAGAAGGAGAAACAGGCGAATCCGAGGTTAAACCAGCAGAACCAAGATCTCCTGAGGTAGTAATTGAGAAAAGGACACCCAGTTTCCTAGATCAAGGGAGTGATATTAGGATCACGCCCACCTCTTCTAGACATCCTAGGGACAACTCTGTTGTTCCAAATATCCCAGAAGGATACTGGCATATCTTTGATCTAATGGCCAATAATACACAACCAACATAGACATCTACATTACAACTTACTATTGTTGAGACATCATCAATGCCCCCATGAAAGTTATCCATGTGCAAAATATTCCCACCTGTCATGGACTCACTTCAAAAGATCCAGAGGCATTACTATTTGAATTCGACATCCTATGTCGGGGTTATGATTACACCACTGACCCCCATAAACTAAAGCTGTTTCCCTCAACTTTAAAGCGAGCAACCCTGGATTGGTTTATGGGATTGGGTGGAGGCATCATCAATGATTGCAACCAAATGAAAACTACCTTCCCTAAAAAATATCAAGATTATTGTAGATCTAGAGAACTAAAATATGATATATTCCAAATGGTAGCAAGGCCTAGCGAAACTTTGGAAGAGTATGTGGAGCGTTTCCAATATAACCTCCAAACGTCTCCCTTTGCAAATCTGCCTGATAATGTTCTAAAAACCACGATGTTTAAGGGGATGAAAGACCAGTGGATAGAGACATTAAATATCATGGGAAAAGGGGATATCTATCAAGAATACTATGCTAACATTATTGATTTGTGTATCAGGTTCTTGAGGGGTAGTACAACACTGAAACCAGCTGGATGCAATGCAATCAACAGGGACAACAAAGTCTCTGGCAGAAGCATTACTCATCCTGAAATCAGAAACTTGCTGGAAGATTTCAAAATGGATATCCTGGGAACCTTGACAACACAATTAGACATCATACAATTCAAACAGAAGCAAGTGGAAGCAGAACAGAACTTGGTTACCTTTTTCCCTCGATGTAGGAAGAAACATAGTCATAAAGAATGCCCACTAGATATGGTACAAACCTGTGCCATATGCACTAAAGAACATGCAACAAAAAAATTCCCATCACTACTAGGATTAAAAGCAATCTTCAATGAGGTAGAGGAAGAAGCGGAACCAGTCTACCTATTAAACAAGCATCACCAATGGCAAGCACGGAAAACAGGTATGCCTACCAACCCATCCTCATTCTTTCATCCTTAACAATATAATTCTCCACAATACAAAGGAGCTACATGGTAGAATCAACCACCTTTTTCCTAATTGGTCACCACAAGCATTGTCTATGGCACCTTGGTCCAATGAGTCAAATCCGAACAATAGTTGGCCAAATTCCTCTTACTTTCCATTGTTCTGGAAAAATAACCCATATCCATCTCAATGGTCCCCCTCCACTTCACAAAACCAAAACTGGCAATCAATATGGAAAAGACCCATGAACTAGCCAGTAGGGATAGTCCCCCTACCTCAACCTATGCTACCAGCACCTTACACGCTGCAGTAGAATCCTCAACGCAATCTACAACTACAACTCCCAGCCCAGCCCAACCCAAATCCTAACAATAGACCAGTCCAGTCAGTACATATTATTGAAGGTCTAGATCCAAAAGTTGAGTTGAGAGAATGTAATGAACTCAAATTGAGGTCTAGATGAATAATTGCGCTAGAGGATGATAAAAATATGCAATTGGAAGAACCACTACCTATAGAAAAAACGCCTCAAAGCGAGAATACAGTCAAGCAGAAAAGCCACGAATAGACTATTACCTCTTCTCTGCCATTCCCAGAAACATTGATTATACCTCGCCCAATCAAATATCCCGACTTCGGTCTCCTTGGAGAGTTAAAAAATCTTTTTATAAAAATACCCTCCTCTAGGCTATTTAGGACATTCTAATCTATGTAAAAACCATTAAGGAATTGTGTACCAAAAAGCCTATGAGGAACATAAAGGTAACCCCAATTGTCCATGTAGTCCGAACTTTGTCTGATTCATTATTAGGCAGAGAGATACCGGTGAAATATGAAGACCTAGGAAACCCTATTGTCACAGTACAAATAAATGGATGCTCCTTCCCCAATGCATTAATCGATCTAGGGGAAGCCATTAATATTCTCACAACAACAACCTATCAAAGACTTGGCATCACAACCTTAGATCAAACTACGACCTTGCTGGAACTTGCTGACCATTTAGTTATTAAACCAAAAGGGACATTACATGATGTAATGGTGTGTGTTGATTCTTGGGAGTACCCAACAGATTTCTTGATTATTAATCATAGAAATTGGCTAGATGGACATCCTCTAATATTAGGAATACCTTGGCTAGTGACTGCAGATGCTTATATAAGTTGTCGAGCAAGCAATATGACTATAGCCAGAGGAAATGATGTGAAGAACCTAGCTTTATACCCTCTAGCTCAAACAATCCTAACCATAATAAAAACTAGCAAGCAACATGTAACATATTTAACCAAAAATATTCGATCAACACTAACTGTAACAGATGCTCTTGAATTTAAGAACCAAACAGAAGATATTATTAACACTTACATTAACCACCCAGTTTTCGTATCTAATCTAAAACGTCTCATGATTGAAGCAGTCCTTGATAATGAAATTGAAGAAGATCCTTTAAAAGATATCAATGACCAAACAATACCAACAACAACTATCTATAATAGCAAACCTATTGAAATTGAGCTAGGGAAAGTCCTTAACATTAACAAAAACTTGAGTGATGACCAGCAGCAAAAGCTTATTCAAATCCTTAGGAAATATCAAGGGGCTTTCACTTGGGATTACCCAGATATGAAAGGGATTGACCCCCAATTATGTATGCACCACATCTACACTGAAAAAGATGCAAGACCCATTCGAAAACCTCAGTGAAGACTAAACCCTCACCTAAAGGATGTTGTTAAAGACGAACTACAAAAACTATTAGATGTAAATTTCATCTATCCTATATTTGATAGTAAATGGGTTTCTCCATTAGTTGTGGTTACTAAAAATAATGGGAAATGGCATATATGTGTCGATTATATAGAGCTTAACAAAGCAATGCAAAAAGATCATTTTCCCCTTACATTTATTGACTAGGTCCTAGACACACTTGCAGGTAAAAAATTCTTCTCTTTCTTGGGCAGCTTCAATGGCTAGAGCCAAATCCAAATTTCCCCTGAAGACCAAGATAAGACTATTTTCACCTACCCCTGGGGGACGTTTTCTAATAGGGTATTACCTTTCAGACTATGCAATGCACCAACTACATTTTAGAGAGCCATACTTAGTATTTTTGCAGACTTGATAAACGAGGGATTAGAGGTGTACATGGATGATCTTACACCCTATGGAAATGACTTCGAGTAGGCATTACAGACACCAGAGAAAGTCCTGGAAAGATGCATTGCTACTAGGATTTGCTTAAGCCAAGAGAAATGCCACATGATGATGATAGAATTCCTAATCCTGGTTCATTAAATCTCAGCAGCTAGAATTTAGGTAGGTCCAACAAAAATTCAGGTAATCCTCTTACTAGCTACCCCCTGCACTCAAACAGAGGTACATAGTTTTTTTGGATTTGCTAGATATTATCAGAGATTTATAAAAAACTTCTCCCAAATCGTTGCACCATTATATGCTTGGACAGGAAATATCAATTTTATATGGACCAATGAATGTGACATTACCTTTGCAAAATTAAAATGGCTATTATCAACAGCCCCAGTACTATGGAGCCCGAATAGGGATTTACCTTTCCATATTTCATCCGATGTATCACATAGAACCATTGGAGCAGTTCTTGGCCAAGAAGAAGACAAGAAACACTATGTGATATACTACATCAACAAAAACTTAACTCCTGCTGAGTTGAATTACACAGTGACCGAGAAAGAGTTTCTAGCTGTAATCTATGCTATTAACAAATTCAGACACTATATAATAGGATACCTTGTGGTCCTGTATACTGATCACTTTGCTATCAAATATTTGGCTAATAAACCTATTACGAATGGAAGAGTGACACAATGGTTAATCCTTTTGCAGGAATTTGACATAACAATCAAGGATTGACCAGGAAAGGAAAATCTGGTGGTAGAGTTCCTCTCACGTGCATCAAGAACAGACGATGCAGTGGTCGTAGAAGACAAGTTCCCTGGTGAGCACCTATTTGTTGTTATCGTAAAAACACCATGGTATGTAGATATCACAAATTACTTAGTAGTGGGAAAACAACCTAAACACCTAACGCCTAGAGAAAGAAAATTAATAGTGCAACATAGAACTCGATTCTCCTATATCGGAGGATACATCTTTCACAGAGGAGCCGATATGCATATCCGCAGGTGTATCAGGGAAGACAAAATCTACAATATCCTAAAAGCCTACCATGATGGACCTTGTGGTGTACAGTGTGCAGACCACAAGACTAGACATAAAATCTTGTAGATGGGCTATTATTGGCCTGCAGTTTTTAAGGACACTAAGAAATTTGTCCAGGCATGCGACAACTACCAAAGAATGGGCCACCCTGGCCAGTCTGACGAGATGCCCCTACATCCAAAGTTAGGCATCAAACCTCCTGAATGTTGGGCATTAGATTTCATTGGCCCAATAAATCCATCATCTAATCAAAAGTCATATATATTGGTTGCAACGGAAAACATGACTAATGGGTGGAGGCAGTAGCCAAGAGAAATAGAGGAAATAGTAATCAACTTTCTTTTCAAAATTTTCTTGTGGTATGGCTTTCCCAGAGAAATAATTACGGATGGAGGGCCATAATTTGTAGGCCATAATATTGCTACTACACTAACAAATCATCACATTTTGCACATAATCACATCTCCATACCACCCGCAGGCAAATAACCAGGTAGAGAGTACCAACGAAGTAATTGAGGCCATTCTAACAAAGAAAGTCACCTTGCATAAACATGAATAGGCTTCCCGATTACCATAAGCCCTATGGGAATATCACACGACTTGGAGGAATACCATAGGATACTCCCCATTTCAGCTGGTGTTTCGTAAGGAACCTATCTTGCCCATAGAATTTGAAATTCAGACATTAAGGATATCCCAAGAAGTAGGGCTGGATTTGAATGAAGCATAGATTAATAGATTACAACAAATAAATGAACTGGATGAAATCTGACTATTGACTCTTCATCATACTACACTTATTCAACAACAAAGAGAGAAATGGCATGATTCCCTCATCAAGAAAAAGATATCCTTGAAGGTGACTAGGCACTTCTGTACGATTCCAGGTTCGAAGATTTCCTGAGAAAACTCGAGACTAGATGGTTAGGTCCCTATGAGATAAAAGAGGTGCACGATAATGACACCCTTACATTAGCCACCATTGATGGGGCTGGCTACTCTTTTAAAGAAAATGGGCATCAGGTACCCCTTTACCACAAACCGCTTACAAGGGAATCCTTTTGCCAACATATATGTGAAGATTCTACGATACAAATTCTCGCTACAGAAGGAAACTCTTTGATAACACTAGTCCCATAAAGAATTTATTTTTGAAACTTGTAAATATAATTGTTTTTCTGTTTTTTTTCTATTCAATTGTATTTTCTTAGAACAATAGAGATGATTGTTTTTTCGCTATTCCCTATAGGGAACATCTGCTATTCCCTATAGGGAAGAACACTTTTCGTGTGTATTTTTCTTTGTTGTTCGCTACAGGGAACAACTGTTATTCCCTATAGGGAACAACTATTGTTCCCTATAGGGAACAGTTGTTGTTCCCTATAGGGAACAACACTTTTTGTCTGTGTTTTTCTTTGTTGTTCCCTATAGGGAACAACACTTTTTGTCTGTGTTTTTCTTTGTTGTTCCCTACAGGGAATAGCTATTGTTCCCTATAGGGAACAACACTTTTCGTGTGTGTTTTTCTTTGCTGTTCCCTATAGGGAATTGTTGTTGTTCCCTATATGGAACAACAATTTTTGCGTGCGTTTTTCTTTGTTTTTCCCTACAGGGAACAACTATTGTTCCGTATAGGGAACATCACTTTTCATGTGTATTTTCCTTTGTTGTTCCCTATAGGGAGCAACACCTTTCATGTGTGTTTTTCTTTGTTGTTCCCTACAGGGAATAGTTGTTGTTCCCTACAGGGAACAGTTGCTATTCCCTACAGGGAACAACAACTATTCCCCATAAGGAACATCATTTTTTGCGTGTATTTTTCTTTGCTATTCTCTATAGGGAACAGTTGATGTTCCCTATAGGGAGCAACACTTTTGCGTGTGCTTTCTTTTGTTGTTCCCTTCAGGGAACAATAGCTTGTGAGTATTTTTTAGAAAACCCTTTCTTCCCCTTGCATGATCATTCCTAGCCCATCCTAGTTCACTCTTTATGATCCTCTTTATGGAATAAAAGCATAATACATATCTAAGGACAACAAGTATGGACTCTATTGAAATAGGCGAATATCTTGAATATTATCATCTTTAACAAGATTTCTTTGTGACGATGGAAAAGGAAAGGACACAATTATCTATATCACTTCATTGTCCTCATTTCTGCTATAAATGAAACTGAATGATTATCTTTACCATGCTAGTTCTCCCCCATCTCGTATAATTATCTTTGTTTATTATCAATAAGTATATGGGTATAATTTTTTTTATTGATATGTTCAAACTTCTTCCGCCATCCCTACTCTTAAGGAGTACTGAGGCACCCTCTATATATAAAACAGGGAGTGTTAAAAAAAAAAAAAAAAAAAAATAAATATAATATATTATAATATATATATTATAATATTCACTAACAATATATTATTATTTTTTTCCACAGATGGATGATACAAGGTCTCATTATGAGCCAACCTACCACGATCATAAGGAAGGAGCACAGTGGCATTCCCACTATGGCCACCACACCAGGGATATGATCCAATGGATGCATCAAGAAACAAAGTCCTTGGAACAAGAGGTCTCATCACGAGCTGGCATGACCACTTTTGCTACTTCCCAGTCAATGAAAATTTGTTCATCTGGTTACCATACCAGCACATTGGTCTCTACTATGGACATCACAATGCACTTCCCTAATTATACATAGAGGACTTGGCTCCCAAGGGTTAGAAAGCAACTCTGTTGAGGCTATGGATGCCTACAGGCAACAGAAGCTCTGCTTATGGTATTGAAGTTTTATTTTCTACATTTATAATTATTACAATGCCCTCTTCTTATTTTTCTATGGAGAGATTATTTCCCTAACTTACCTTGAACCTTTATGCATGAGTTAATCTTTCCAAATCAATCACAACATTTTCAAGTGGAATAACGGCGGTAAGGTATAATCTGTTGCGTATGCTGCCCTTTTTATTTATTGCATCACCTCACGGCATCTTATCACTTATTAATAATTCTCATTACATGCCTTGTTTTCTTTAATCCAATATCCTTTTATGATCCTTTCATTAAGATAGATACGCTGCCACTTTTATTACCCAATCCATCGCCCCTAACTTCACCACCAGCTCGTCATATTTTCATCCATTTGGTCATAGGTGACCTATCATTTTGAGAGGGGGCGAGGACCTTCAGTGTACTCATGCATGTGTTGTCATCTTTTCATTTGATTTTGTAGAATAATATGACATCCCATAATCACGGAGTTTGTTGTATTATAATAGTCCTCGATTTAACGATATTTATGTTTATAAAACATCACCTGATAGAGCCATTACAACCATTCGTTGTTCCATCTCTTGGCTTTGCTCATTGATGTGCTTTCTCAAGTACACTAATCATTTGTAGAAGAGGGAAGAACTCAAGTATCATGGGAGGAAGAACAGTGCATTGAGAACCTTTAACACTAGCTGTTTCCAATGAAGCTAGGGAAATTCTAGCTTACGCAAGAGGGACAACATATTTTATAAGATTTCAACCCCCTAGTGAGGAAATTGCCATTGAATTTTTAGAGCATCTACAAAATGGACAATCCTTGGTGAGAGGTAGACAAATTACCATAACAGATGCTATGATAGCAGAAGTGTCTAAGTTTTTGACAGAAGGACCACTATGGGTTGACAAGTGATTAACGCTGCATGACGCTATTGAGATTTTTAGGGATGAAGGAAAAGAGCTAATCAAGAAGGGTAAAGGCATTCGGGCATATTATCTTGAAGGGACATGGGGAGAATCCGCACGAATTGTCCAGAACTATATTACATGCGATGGGCGTAGAAAAGTGGTAAGGCCATGATAACTCAAACGTTTAGTAGTTTTAAAACAAAAATGCTCTGTTAATTTGCCTGCATTGTTGAATTCATTATTGCATGACATTGCCAAGAGGCTGAGATGGTATCAACATCCAAAAATAGTATTTAGCAACCATTGTCTATTTAGGTTAATAGTTAGTCACAACCTTGCCCAACAATAATCAATCTGGGATTATCTCATATCGGCCCTCGAAAGAGGTGAAAACCTACCAACACATAACCCTATTCCAAAAAGAAAACGGAGTGCCATTTTAGGAAGTAGATCTCACAAATGCAAATGATCTACAAGGTTGAATTCAGACCAAGGAACGTCTGAAAATCCTCAAGGAATCACTAGTCAACCCATAGAATTATCTAGCCCGGTAAATGTATAAGAATTGAAACCAGAGTAAGGAGGACAAGATAACCCTAAACCAGAAGCTTATTGGTTAGGATGCCTATTTCAGAGTCCCATTATTTGGTATCCCACTGAAGCGTATCAGGCTGACTACGAATTGCCTGAAGGACAGGAAGGGATCGCCATTGCGCTCCTAGCTCAACATCATGGTTTTAGACCAATGATGCTTTCTGTCCAACCAACCCTTTAACTGCACTACATAAGAAATATTTACTTTTCATGAGGACATGAAATAGGGTAAGCAGGATATATGTTGAGTTACGCAATGGGTATGTATTTACTCTTAATTCCATCATCTTTCTCCTCTTTTCATGTCTCTTTCATATCTTGATATGCTAACATATTGATGGATTATGATAAGAAATGAATGAACTTCTCACGATTATGATTTAGCCACCGTGACAAAATATTATTCCTTTTTATGCAGAGAAACAATGAAAGGAACAATTGTTTTTCCTTAGATACAGAACAACATAAAACAACAAAGGAAGAATGAGGCACGTTGGTTGCGGTCGGGTCGGAAGATGAATAAAGAGGATCAACACTAAATATGAAGGGTGTTAGAAGATAGCATTCAGTTGTGAATCCCTTGGGATCTCCCGATCCTAAGGGATCACATTTATCTTTTACCTCTTTCTGATTATAAAAGTAAAAACTATAGGAGGAAAGGGGATAAACTTTCTATTCATTTAAAATTGTAATTTTAAAGTATGGACTCTTTCTTTGGAGGAACACGACCATATTGTAATGAGAATTGAGTTCAATGGTTAATATATAATTTACATTGTTATTCATTTGTATTATTTAAAGTAGTTTAGCAGTATTCGTTGGTGGCTAAGGGCCCAGCCTCTGGTGGATCAAACTACTCTCCTTTGTGTTATATCTTTCTAACTCACACAATTTTGAATGGTTTGATATTTTTCCCATTTTCTATGAGTTTATCTCGATTTCTCTTTACCGATTTCCTATATTGAATTTAGTACATTTTCTTTACATGCTTTGCAACATTGTTATTTGATTCTATTTATGTGTATTGTAGATTAAATTAATAAGAAGTTAAGATAGTGAACCTTGTTGGTTACAATAAGAGTGTGGTTAGTATCTAACTAGCTGAAATATTTGGGTTACGCTATTGAATTCTTGGTTGACATCATTTCCATTTGAATTTCCGGTTTGAGATCTGATTACGGTTTCAGTTGAAGAGTAAGTCTTGTAGTAATATTTCCATTAATAGTTGTAGTTTTTCAGTTGTATAATGCATGCACTTACTCTTGTATGAAAGTTTTCTATTACATTCTAAAGAGACATTACTCTCTATATTCATAGCATGCAGATATTGTGTACACTATTGGAATAAAAGCACTTGCCCGGGTTGATGATTAATGTGAGGTAATTAGGTGTTTTAAAAGACACCTTTTAACACCCAACATAAGGTACCTAGGATCCTGCATGCCCTAATGGTAGGTATCCTTGTCATCTACTAAGGAAATACATCAATGCTTCTTGGTGGATGAATTCTACAATTTGTTTGACTTCGAAAAATCCATTCATGGCTAGTAGAACATACCTAGTGCCTTGATTTCCATTGACATCAAAGGTGGGATATCTCGCATTGGTTAATGATCTCCTCAGTGGTCGTTAATCCAATGATTCTTGCTTATGCTCGATATTGACACCATTTATTCACATATGAAAGATTTCACATGGGTGTGTAGCAGTTGAAGACTATATGGTTTTGTGATCCCAACACAAATTTGCAATAGTTTGGATTTTTGTATCAGCTTTTCCATTTTCATTTTTAGTCATATGTTCATTTTAGTAAAGGCTACCATATAGCCACCTAACAATTCATTTGTAGAAGAAGTCGCTTTTCTCAGTTGTTTGCAGTCATACAACTCCTCAGGTGTGGGGGAGAAGGGGATCTTTAGTTCATCCTTCAACCTTCTTTACTAGGTCAGATAAATAGTCACATCAACTCCATCTAGTTGATCCTCTAGTTCGTCTTGTATCACTTAGAACATCAATGGAAGAGGTAAAACTTAAGGTAAATTTGGCCCAAGATTCTCTAATTTATTCGAAGGTTTAGGAAACTTAATGATTAACCACTTTTCATTCCATGCATTTCATCTTTCATAAATCATTATCCTTCTACTTTCATTCATTACGCATATACTCTGATTACAAGACCATCCTAAAAGAAAATCGTTATGAAAGAAGGCCCTATAATGTATTCTCCTAGCATTATATTCATAGGATGAAGTCATTTCTGACATGAAATGATAAAGGAAATCACATATAAACATTGGCCTTGTGATGATAGATTATTGCACCCATCCACATACTTGCCATCTCCATCACGATCTCATTTCATCAATCATCTCTTCCTCATCCATCCCTTTCTTGTCCTCAATTTTCATTGCTCAGTAAATTAGTATGATATGTTAAATGAAATTAGTGCTACCCAACAAGAACCAACCCCTTCAAATACTCAATTAGTGTTGCTCCACAAGAGCTAACGCTTCTCAATATTCAAGCAATGTTGTCCAAAGAACCAATATCTACAAAACAATTTCAAGAATTTGTCAAATGAGAAAGGGATTTATTTGCATGAGGACATGAAAATCCATAGGCATGGGAGGATTTTAGGCCTTGAATATGCCCATTTTTCATTTCACAGTACCACTATTTCATAACCTAAATTATGACATTTTTAACTCACTTCATACCGTAATTCCACAACTTGTAGCCAATTCACGTCTTAGACTTTGTGGTTAATTACGACTAGTTTTCTTGAATTTTAAAATGATTAGAGAGGATTTTTCCATGATTTTCTAATTAGGATTTTGCTAAGTTAATTTTTCACAGGGTTTCATCAACGAAATTCCTCACAAGTCAACTAAACTAACTACTACTGGTTAAGTACAAAATGTAGAATTCTTGCAAGTGAAAATATCAAATTTGTGATCAAATGGTGAAGAACATTGTGATTCTGATACACGAGCTTGGTTCAAAGCACCCTCATCCATGTAACCTAGAAACCTTCATTACCATGAAGGAGTTATGACTAGTGGAATCTTAAGTACAGAAACAATGTCTAATTTCGGGTTTGACTGTTTCGGCGAGAGCTACATGGAGGACAATGATTTGATGAATTTATTTATGCTAAACATAGAAACAGTTCATCCATCCATGCAGTGATCAGGATGAACCCAACCATCACCCATTCAAAGGCTCTCTATAAAATTACATACAGACTCCTTCAGTCTATTGTTGTATTTTCTTTTGATAGTCAAATAGTTATGCTTTGTTTTCATCGACAACTCTGTATAAAGCTGATGCTATGCATGTACATTAGGGTGAGAAGGAGAAATTGGTATTTCTGTAAGAAGTTTTCTCCGAGACAATATTGGCATATGACATTGACACTTATTTTTGAATCTTAATACAAAACTTTCATTATGCACTCAATCTACCTGTAAGTATTAATGTGTTCCTAATGTTTAAAAGAGTATTACATTAATTTAAACTTGTTTTGGGAGCGGCAAGTGCCCACCACACCTTGGGAACAAGTTTTGTAGTTAACATAGGTAATAGGAATTACATTTTATCAATAGTTATGAGTGTGAAGGTTTCTTAAGAAAGTTATTACTTAGATCTCAAAATAATTATGCTTATTTTGTACTTGAAACATCTACTCTATTTCGTAGATTTGAATGGAGTGTGACAGATCTCCTCCCCCAATCATCAAAAGACCAACATGTTATAGGGAGAACTAGTGTCCATTCAAAGCTGCTAGTCCCACTAAGATGGGTAGCTATCTTGGAAACAAACAAACTAAAGTCACTTGTGTTTTCCTTTATGAGAAGTAGATGAGAGAGAAGCAGAGAGTACCAACCTCAGTTGTTCGCTTGGCTCCTTGCTTGTTTCCTCTCCCCTTTGATAGATCTTTGCCACTCCTTCCTAGCTTGTCCCACTTCAAAGAACACTTGTAGAGTCAAAGTAGCATAATACCATTAAAGCATATAGATCTACAATCATAAACAACATAGGATAAGATATATATTGACCATACAAATGCATATATCAATTTAAGATTCATATGGAGGAAAAATCAAATAGCTTTATTGATAGAAGTAGTAGAAGAGAGGATTACAACTCGTTGATCTAACCCAGTGCCATCCTCCCAGTATGAAAGCCCTTCTTCACCTCATGAAAATCTAGATCACCAAACACTATGATGTTCCACGAAGAAAGCAACAACACTTCCTTACAAGATGCAAAATTCCAACCTTTCGATCTCTAGGATGAGGGATCCATATATAGATGTTTGCAGGTGGGTGAGTAAGCTTCTAGGTTTTTGATTAGTGTCATTTCTCTGATAGTTCTCAATTCCACTTGGAGATTTCATGATCTCTTACTCATCCTTGGGCGAATTCAGAGAGGCAAGTGTCACAGGATAAGTTTTTAGAAGATTCCATGATCATCCACCTTGCAAACTGTCTCTGCCATTTGTCTACTCTCACCCATCGCACCCAATAGAAGGGCTTTTCAGTATGCATCACAACCCTTTTGTGCATTAGGTGATATGCATCACACTTTGACCATGGAGCAGGTGAGATGGTCCAGTTTTGATCAGTTCTGAGCAGTTTTTCATGGAGAACTTCTGGGAGATGATGTAATCAGCTAACCTTATTCCATTGGGGTATGAAACAAAACTTTTAGGGACTTAGAAGCCCTTGGTTTATGGACATATAATATTGGGATTGTAGTGCACAAATATGTCTATAACAGTTGCCCACTAAAGTATGAGGTCATAAATGTTTTGATGCCGGGTGAAATGCCTTATCATGAGGATCCAAGGTTTTTTCCCACTAGAAGGTGACCCGTAATAAGATACAACACAATACATTATCTTCATAAGGTTTTCATGATCTAGCTGAGGCAGCGATTCCCATGCTCAACTTGATAAATTCATTTTAATGTACATAGGACAAAAAACCGTCTGTATGGCAGACTGATGCTTATTTGTGCAGCACTAATGTACGTTTGATGTCTTTATTTTCCTGAATATATCACAGCTCGAATGGATGAAACTAGATCCAGGGTCTTCAAAACGCATTCAACCTTCGCCCGAAGTACAAGTTGATCAATGTGAAAAGATTTTCTGGCGTCGAACATGCAAAGACTTCGCCTGATTACCAACCAATGATGTAAGTTGTTAACAGGCATGAGAGGAATCACCAATAATGATAATGACCCTCAAGGTACTGTAGTACAATTCACGTGGTGTGAATACATAAGTCAATGTCAAACACCACAAAAAATCGTTCGGTCGAAGGCCATTGATGTAAACTTGTTGCCAGAAGTGAGAAACTTGCCTTTGAGGCATGCAATCTTCAAAGTACTGAAAGGGTTGTTCTTAAGTCAACTTCTTGGATAATGAGCTGATGTCGATAAAAAGTGACGCGTCGTAGGAGGGCCTTAATGAATCCCACATCTACGACATGAAATGGAGCAAATTATTTTGTGGAGGTGAAAAAGATCTGATGATGCAAGGTTCAGGGTGGCGGTCATGAAAGAATGAAGGGTGAAGGTATTGCAGCAGATGAGACACAAGATGGGTTGGTGAGTTCTTTGAGAAAATTCTCTTGAACATATCAGTGACACTGAAATGGATTGGTAGCGTTAACCCCAAATATGGATGGTACGGTGGACCAATGGTGATATGACCGGTGAATGGAATAACCCAACCTAACTCAATCATGGTGATGGAGTGGAAGTGTCATGTTCATGAGCGACCTACTACCAATAAATTTTCTTCAAGTTTTCTTCCCAAATTTTCCCCAGTCATTGCTGACCAGTACCTCTTTATTTTTGTCAAGCTTGAGGACGATACAATATGCTTGTTCTATAATTTTCCCTTCGAGCAAACTCGTCGCTATGTTTTAACGAGCCTAGCGACAATGAAACTCACTCTTGCCTGCATGAACAAGCTTGTCGCTATTGTTTTAATGAGTTTAATGAAGAATGTAACTTGGTCCTTTTCAATTTTAAAGACTTTGAAAAGAGTCGGAAAGGAAACTCCAGTAATCCTTTTTCGTAATATAATCCCTTAAGTCCGAAAAAATATAAAATAATACGAAAGGGATGAATTTTAGATAGTTTTAACGAGCCGAACAAGACAAGCACTCGATCTTTTTGTGTAATGATCCCTCAGGTCCAAAAATATTAAAATCTAGAGGAGTGATAACACTCCCAATCTCTTTAACGAGTTGGAGAGGCCAATTGCTCAGCAATATTTTCATATTTTATGAGTCAGATGAAAAGAGCTTAAAGAAGACTTAGTTTTTGAGGAACGAGTGATGATTTTGGATAGTAGTTGGTTCCAGGTAATGTTTGGAACTTTTCAATCACGGTAGTGTAAAGAAGATGGCTAACAGAATCACTCGTCGCAGTTGTTCCTAAAATGGGGTAAACAATCAAATGGAGGCATATGACCGGCTAAAAAAGAGTGGAGGTGATTGTAATAACATGACCAAGGCTCAAAAGCTAATGATAATGTGATCAAAATCATTATTTATTGAAGGTGGGTTCATTTTTTAATGAGCTTAAACTCTGCTGGAACAAATGCTGATTTTTAGCTTTATTTTTTAACGAGCTTGAACTTTGCATAAAACTGCTCATTCCAGTCGTATGATAAGGATGTCTCATTGATAGGTTCATTTTTTAGGGAGCTTGGCCCATTCGAAACTTTGCTCTGGAGTCTTTTTTGTGCAAGCTAGGAATGACCAACTACTGTCCTAGGGGTTATTTAACTACTGGGTTAGGTAGGAAAACTGCAAAGGTGAATGGTTGATCAAACCAATCACCTAACTTAAGCAGTTGAAGTCAGTAAAAACCATGAGGTTAGAGTTACGTTGGTTTCTTTTCACTTGCATGCAAAAAGGTTTGCATGCCCCCAGGTATAACGAAGTAGATTTTCCAGGTTATCCTTCAATTTGCAGACAAAACACTTCGTTGGCTATGTCAGGAAACACATACCTTTTGATGGAGGAATATTGTTCCAGTCTAATCCATTTTTCCTACATGGATGGGTGTGTCAGACTAGTCATATTCCTACATAGAAACCTACCTTATAACTGGGGTTTTCGTGCCGAAGCAGACCAGGGCGCATGCCTCCTAGGTTTCAGTCACAATCACCAAATCACTCGCGCTCATCAGGTGGACGGACGAGAGATTGATGAGACATTCCTTGCGTAAAAAGACCAGATATGTATGGCACTTGAATATCAGCTATGTGTGAACCGGGGAATGAAAGTTGGTCTACGAGCTGGATCACTCTGCCTTCATGCGGAAAACACATCACTCGAAAGAGTGTGGAAACAATAGCTCCCATGCTATAAATGTAGTCACACCTAAGAAGTAGATTTTAATCTAAAGGTCCTTGGACTACCGTCACGTTCAGATAAATAGTTTTCCTTCTCGAAGTTATAGGCATATTTGGAAGGATCCCTAATGATTGACTGGTTCCTTTGTCGAAGCCTATCAGATTTCGCATCTCAGGAAGAAGTGATGGCAAACCAAGCACTTTCCAACCGTTTGAGGGAAGGATTCTCACAAAAGCCCCTTCATCTATGATATTACCGACCATGACCATTTTGTAAGCATGTACAATGATTCAGAATGGTATATTAGACAGTAGATGGGGTCTGCCTAGTATATTCAAGTGGAAGGAAATGACTAGGTTGCTTGGAGGTGGGACCACATAAATGGCTGGATACATCTCTGACGAACTTTCATCCCATGGTAAAGGAATGGGTAGATTGCCCCCATGCTCATCAGAGTCTGTGTTTATGAAGAGAATTTGAACGATGTCATTCTCGTTCTCTTTGGTGACTGTATCATTTCAAGGTAGACCTTCTGAAGACAAGACTGGGTTGACTGCCATCTCAACCTATTGACATTGGTCCAATGTGGACTCAGAGGGTTGATCTTCAATGGTAGATGCTTCGACTGACCAAAAAGGTGTGTCAGTCGAATTTTCAACTAGCGATGGTCTCGGCAAGAGTTTCTTGTATCCAGGAGCAAGCTATAACGGTGAAGCAAGATGGTTATCCAAGACTCTTTTAGCTTCATCTATGAAGGGACGACGGTGGATCACATTATCACCTTTGCACAATCTACAAGGAATTTTAGATCTTCCTTTTTGTCCAGTGACTTCGTTTTCACTAGTTGATGGCGTAGTCTCAACATGATCGTCAAAGGTTGAGGACACCGATTGTGCAAGTGGGGAGACTAGTCCCTTAAGATTTGTGGGATACAGAGACAATCTCAAGGATAGTGGTTCCCTTTGTAAATGACACATGGAGATTTAGGTTTGGACGGTGCAGTGTGTGGATTTTTACTAGACGATGCTTGGTTTCTCCCTTTTGCCACTGACTTCTTCTTCTTCTTCTCCTTCCCTTTCTTCTTCTTCTCAGTTACTTGGTCCTTAGCTTTACCAACTTTACCAAGCGAAGAGGAAGAAGGAGAGGGAGAAACAAATGAATTAGAAGGTTGGGGGGTAACTCTAGTATCATCTGGTTGCTAATTTGATTGCTCAGGAATCACAGTGCTTTGAACGATAGAGGTCAAGAAGAGCCATACTGGCAGGCCAATTGTTAGTCCTGGAACGGACAATGTGGTCATATGAGGCGCACCAACATCTCCCCAAGAGGAGAAAGAACTAGGATTTCCCCCAAGGGGAAATCCTTGGTTGGTGGACTCCATTTTCTCAACCTAAGATCAATGAGGGAATAGTGACGTTATTTCGATTAAAATAAATTTTATGACGCTTTGACACAACTTGCTTTTTTAATTTTTAAGAGTCGAGAAAAAGCCAAAGATGACTCTAGTCGCCTTCGATTTTTAATGAGACTGAAGTGAAAAGTGCTCAGATGGAACTTTTCCTTTAAGGAGTCTGAAAAGGAATGAAAATGACTACTCTGGAAATCTAGACAGAGGGGTTACCAAACCAATCACAAAACTGTAGAATAATTTTTATAGTATGGTAGTCAATCTTCCCGAATGTTGTGTTTAGTGCATTGTGATCGATAGGGTGGCAGACATGGCTTCCTAATAATAAAGGATATAGCCTATTGTGGTCTCCCAATATATACTCAACAGTACGTGGGAGCACAAGTGCGTACTGGCACTTGTCACCTCAAAGAGGAGGAACCACCCAACCTACGATGAAAGCGATAGTTACCAGGCTTTACAACACTGGAATACGTCTCTAGCCTAGACTTCTAAATGTTGTGCGTTAGGTTCCAAAGCGTTTTTATGTTCATTGAATTTATTTTACAGTTGATATTTCTTAAGCATTTTTCCTTTAAGGTTCACCACGTGATGTAGGAATAAAATTCCTAAATATGCAATCTAAGATGATAAAGAGTATTTTACTCTTCTTTTTGCAATGAAAATCCTAGCTACTAAGGAAAGAGAAGCGAAATTATTTCAACATAGAGCAGGGAGCACACACTATATGCACCATCCTAATCAAAATCAACAAGCAATCTAAATGCAAATGCACATGTATTTTTTTTCTACTTTGTTAATGTGTGAAGTACAAATATGAATTATCTTTTCTTTTAAAGCAAGAGTACTAACAATTTTCTTTTCAAAAAACCGAAAGGAAGACAGGTGTGACACTTTGCGATTTTGAATTGAAAACTACTTTCGACACTTGAAATAATATTAATTCAAATCAAATACAAGAGTAACAGTGTAATAGACTATCAAAAAGAGGACGATTCTTTTCTTTGACTAAAAATGACACTTGTGACACTTTCAAATCAAAAGATGATAGTTCGATTAAGCTATTGTTTGTAAAGGAGAACTATAAATGGTGAAAAATAAATAAAAACATTCACAATTCTTTGTACAATGGAGGCTGAATAATGCAAAGGAAGGGAGTTTCAACAATGCTATACTGATCACAGATAGCAAAACGCATAAATAAATCTGAAGAGAGTGAAGAAAAACGAAAATCTAGAGGCTGAAACAGTCTTATCTGATCATCACACCTGTAGCACAGGGAAATATGGATGCATCTTACCTACAACACACGGGAGGTGCGATGCATCTAGACTGTTAAAAGGAGACAGTGTGATGGTCCAGGGATGGGACTTTAAATTGGTTTTTCTTCACAGTTTGCAGCTTAGTTCAGGGATTTAAGCTGAGCTAATGATAGTCAGTAAATACAAAACATAGCGGCTGATCTAATGAGGTTACTTGAGCCACCACTAGGGAATTTACAATGTTTGCAAGTCAGATATTTAACTCATAAACTAACCAAGAGATTGACTGAAGCAACGTTTATCTACTTTGTAGTTGCATAGCAAAAGCAGTTCGAAGGCTAGCTGGCATAACTTCAGGCTTTGTCTATAGTTTATAAAGTAAACAAACTGGAAACAAGAAAACAAGCTACTCACTCCCCCGCAGAGTCGCCATTTTGTTATTCGGAAAACTAGTGTCCATTTAGAGCTGCTAGTCCCACTAAGACAGGTAGCTATCTTAGAAACAAACAAACTAAAGTCACTTGTGTTTTCCTTTATGAGAAGTAAATGAGAGAGAAACAGAGAGTACCAACCTAAGTATTTTGCTTGGCTCCTTGAATGTTTCCTCTCCCCTTTGAGAGATCTTTGCCACTCATTTCTCGCTTGTCCCACTTCAAAGAACACAAGTAGAGTCAAAGCAGCATAATACCATCAAAGCGTAGAGATCTACAATCATAAACAATATAGGATTATATATATAATATATATAATATATGATCCATACAAATGCATATACCAATTCAAGATTCAAAGGCATACAATAATATGGAGGAAAACTCAAATAGCTTTATTGATAGAAGTACTAGAAGAGAGGATTACAACCCATTGATTTGACCCAACACCATCCTCCCAGCATGAAAGCCCTTCTTCACCTCATGAAAAGCTAGATCACCCAACACTATGATGTTCCACGAAGAAACCAACAACACTTCCTTACGAGATGCAAAATTCCAACCTCTGTATCTCTGGGATGAGGGATCCATATATAGATGTTTGTAGGTGGGTGAGTCAGCTTCTGGGTTTTTGACTAGTTTCATTTCTCTGGTAGTTCTCAATTCCACTTGGAGATTTCATGATCTCTTACTCATCCCTAGGAAAATTCAGAGAGGCAAGTGTCACAGGAGAAGTTTTTGGAAGATTCCATGATCATCCACCTTGCAAATTGTCTCTGCCATTTTTCTACTCTCACCCATCACACCCCATAGAAGGGCTTTTCAGTATGCATCGCACCCCACATTTGCATTAGGTGAGATGCATCAGACTTTGACTAGTTCTGAGCAGTTTTTCACGGATAATTTCTGGGAGATAATGTAATCAATTGACCTTGTTCCTTTAGGGTATGAAACAACACTTTTAGGGACTTATAAGCCCTTGGTTTATGGAGATATAAGATTAGGGTTGTAGTGCACAAATATGTCTATAACACAACAGGGATTGTATTGAGGAGGCTTTCTAATGCACGAATGGTTTTATAGTGTAGAATGTTTGAGAATATCCTTAATCTGCAAACATACAGGGGTTAATTACCATATCATAAGATTAACAATGAAATTTATTTTATGCTCTATTTTTTTGTATTCAAGACTGAGTTCTGTAATGTTATGCATGTGTGAGGAATGCTCAGGAGTAGTCAAATAAATATTGGTTGTAACTGAGTTTGATGGATATGGAACTTAGCATGATTAGAATAATATTGAATTGAAGTCAAAGTGTAATTCTTGTTGTTAAAGGTTTCTTGATCTTGGTTATAATAGCTTTCGTTTAGAACAGGGTTTCAATTTTTGAATTGAATACATAATATAGTCAGCATGGAAAATTGAATGCAGGTTGCATGTTTACAATTTTTAGAATGCTTGCAATGTAGAATGTTTCAAGTTTTTTTCTTGAAGTTAAATAGACATGTCATCTCCAACTCATTGCAAGCTAATGAATGATGTTTATCAATGATTTTATTGCATCAATAATTGCTTTGTTACATTTTTACAATTGGAATACTTAAATACGCTTCTTAATTGTATAAACAAGAGATCGATAAGGATCTATTTCTTTTGAATATGAATTGAAATCAATTCAATACCTTACCGATTCACTATAATTCCTTGTAACATTATGTCTGGCAATCAAGTATTTGAAAACAATGCAACGTGACCATTAAATCATTGTTTGGAGTTGTAGTTTACTTTTGAAATTCATTATAATTGAAATTCGTTATTGGTAGAACCATTATTCAATGTGCTTATGTTTGAAGCATTTCTTGAGTTTGATTAAGGTAATATAAGGATAAAATAGTTTCTTATTTTGTAGTCTTTTAGATTTGAAATCATGTCAATTAGATTCTTGGTTTACTTAGTTTCCTTTGATGTAATTGTAGAGTGATGAAAGAGGTTAGATTGAATACTTATTTTTTTTTTTTATGCATCCCAGGAATTAGATTAGTTGAAGTCTTGTTTTCCCATTGCCTTAGTTTAAGATCATTTGAATGAGAGTGAATTTTATTGGAATTAAGATTGAGCATAAGTTTGGTATCATTTTAAATTAATCTTGATTAATTTAAGATTCTTGTACTTAGATTAAATTGATATTATTATTTAGATTGGGATTTACATTTAAATTAAAATCAGTTGGTTTATGATTAATTAGATTTAGTTTTGTTTGAACAATGATTGGTGTTGCTTGAGCATATTTTTATCAATGGATTCGTTTCAAATTAGGAAGAGGAATTATTTACTTAATTTAGGAATAGATTTCAGATTTCATGATGTTATTTTAGATTAGAATCTTTGATCCTGCATTACCTGTGCTTGTTCTTCGAAGCTTACGAGTCTCAAATTGAGGATTTAATGTTGGAATTATAACACATAATTTCCCAAACAATAAGAAAACAAGGCAAGTCGCAAAAGTTGTATAAGGAAAAGGTTCAGATTCTTATCCAGAATAACGAAGACTCAAGCTTCATGTTCACATTTGTAAAACAACCTACACTTCTTGGTGAAATCTAAGAGGCTCCCATTAGTCATCTCACTCACGGTGATCGAGTGCAGAAATTAGGTCAGGCATGAGATTGAAGATTACTTGGACTAGTGGCGATAGGTAGCCATCAAGTAATATCTTGAAGTAGATAGACAAGATATATACAATTAAATTGGTGGCCATGTCCAAATAAATGGAATTTTTCTCCTTCTCAAGAAGGAAACACAAACTAGTTCCAAGTCAGTGTACCCAGATTCTGTGGAGGCTAGAGACCACTTCTAGCCTAACACCATCGTACAGTTTTGGGATGTCATCACGCAATACAAATATTATGATAAATACGTCACTTAGAAACATCAAGTGGAAGTTTTTGAGCTAGAGTTTCCCCAAACTCAAGCTTAACTGTTCTGTCTTATTAGGTTGTCTAGTTGGTTCTACCCAACTTTGTCTTATATGGGTACAACTGTAAATTGTAATATTATTTTTTTAAGCGGAATTCTAATTGTCAATTTTGTAATTTGAATAGTCACAATGCAATGTAGTGAGTTATTTTGTAAGAATTATAAGAGTCATTAGGTAGTTCCAAGAGTCAGAAAGGGAAGTTGAAGAGTCACCCCCTCTTATTATAAATATACCCTCATAACTCATGGAAAGGGATTTTGGGGTGCCAAGATTTTTTCTAAGATTAGGCCTAGAAATAGGGGCTTGGAGATTTTGTGAGAGCCTTGGCTTCTCTGTAGCATAGAGGGATTATCTTTCTTTAGTGGAGCAGGTGTTGAATTCTTGTTCCACTATTGAGGGTAGTGGTTCGTCAATGGTATATGTATGGTTGGAACTTTCACTTTATAAAAGCTCAAAGCTGACACATTCTCATGTACATGTTATTAATATAGTAGGGCTATTCTTGTTATGATTTCAATGTATGTCATTTAACTTACCCTTATGATTATCAACTATTTTGTTTGCGTTGGTATGAATATTATTGAATGTGTGTTGTTGTATGATTCCATCACTGTTAACTTGTGAAATATTTCACAGATTAGCTTGTGACATATTTATGTTCATTTGTTCCTTTCAAGTTTGATACCATTAGAAGATTCTAGGGATCTCACTCATTTTCCCTTCATGTGTTATAACGTCCACGCATTTCACTTGAATTTCCTCAAAATCACACACTTGTTCCAACCAAAGTCACCATAGACCACTCTATTTGTTATTAGAGGCAATGCACATCATCAAAACCTATTGTGTTGCCAACTAGGCCATATTCTAGATGCGACTTCTACACCAAACAGTGTGAGGTATAATTGGGACTTTATATGGGGGGTATCATTAGAATGTTGGTGATTCTAGCATAGTCAACGCTTTGTTACCAAAATTATGTCACAACTAACTTCAATTACATAGCATTATGCAAGAACTTACTAGTGTAACATCCTTGTATGACGTTTTTTAATACTTACATATAAAAAATTTGATAACAATTCAATGACATAAAAGTATATACCTCTATGTTTTTCGTGAGGAAAATTATACCTCACATCACTTTCTATGTATTAATTAATGTCAACTATTCTTCCCCCATCCCACTCTTTCTATAGGTCTTAGATTTACATTTTAAAGATCATATTTCTCAAATGAGTTCCTTGAATATAAGCCATTTGAACATTATATAAAAATAATAATTGTTCAAATCACATAGAGTATTTTGTGTAACAAAATAGTCAAAAGATAAATTATCATTGTATCCTTGTCTCCTTTTCATATCAGATTGAGAAATCTACTTTTGCAATAATTTGCATATAATAGTAGGTATTAAAACATTTCCAACCTATATACTGATAGATATTTCAATTTGGAAAAAAAATTATTTTAATACCCCCTTTTATCCACCTCTTTGGAGTTTAGGTTTAATTCATTTAGTAGTTTATTATTACCAAATTATATTACATTCCATAAACCTCCTGCAACAACCTTTATTCGATTGTTCTTTGTACTATCATTACATCTAGGACCAGGAATGGGATCACTTCTTCTATTACTATATACTTTACTTATCTCAATTACAAGCTCATGATGGCTTAAAGAAGTTTTATTTCTTCTATAGGAATTTTGTATATGGAGGAACATTGTTGTTCCATTATTGAACTTGGCACTACAACCATTTTTAATGATTCATACTATTTTATTTCTTGCAAATGTACAAGGTTTTAATTCAGATGTGGTACTTGACACTAACACAAAAACATTTGTGTAAAATATTTAGACAAACTCAGTACAATTGTTACACCTCTGATATACTGTATAATGGTATTGCATCCTCTTTAGATATGAACATGTATATATACCCATACTTTGTTTTTTAGTGTCCTTGGTATATTTGTTAGATTAAAACTAGATACATTATCCTTTCGACATGGTTATCAACAACTCTTGATTTATCCCCTCATCTCATCCCACTTCTTTGAGTCTATTTAATTGAGAAATTACCACACCTTTTATCCATCTACATCTCTTACTACATAATTTATCAATTTACTTTTCTTAATAAAAAAATTTTAAACACTTGAACCTAATGTTTTCTAATAATATAACTCTCACATCCTCGCTGCAGTGATAGAAAGTATCATATTACTGATATATATCTTCCTTAACCTAGTTGGGAATCGTTTTACTACTAGTTCATTTCCATTTTCAAGTCTTTTACTCCCTTCAATAATTATGGTGTTCATATTCTATTCACACATAGATTTGATCTAGCTGATACTCATTCCTATCTTACAGATGTGGGTTGGTCCATATTCCTCAACATTGAACATACAACTCTGATACCACTTGTAACATACCCCACATCCGTACCCATTATTTTTTTTCTATAATTACCAACAAAGTAATAATTCTTTGTTTTCTAATATTTTCATTTATTATGTCTAACTAAAATCTCATAGCATAAATTAATAAGTTACTCTATGTCCTTCTCAAGTTTCTCAAAATATGGATAACTCCTTTGACCATAGTATTTGAACCCATCATTATTACACTTTTACTTGGACATATTTATAATTGTTGTCTCTTATATTTAAAATGTGGTATGTTATATCTACAAGTCAATTATTGACCAATACTCATAACCCTAATTTTAAATTATATTGTTGAGGTTTTTGTATGTACATCATGGATGGTCATAAATAATACTACTATGAATGGATTTATATTAATCCTTGTAGTTGTTAATGTTTTTATATTATTACTATATCATGCCTTTCAAGAAGGGAAAATTATTCCACATTTCAATTGTAATGATTTTCATAACCAATGATAAAACTAATTTGAATGCTTATTCTATTATATGTTTACTGCTCTAGTTATCAATCCATTTTTAAAACATGGTATCAATTCCTTTGTATATCGATGAGGAATATTATGAATGAGTTACATTGGTTTGATTATTGGGCAACATTTTTCACATGGCACACTTAACTATAGGCCATGCATTCATCGCCCATGTGAAACTCACATAGCCCATTTGAATGTGTACTATTGATTATTCATATTATCAGGTTCAATCATAATGGAGGATTTTGATTAGGGTTTAAGTGAAATACATTATCGTGACTCCCTCATTCTTCCTCCTTTACTATGCTCACTCCAAGAGAATGTCGTTGTGCTGGTTCAAAGGTCTCATTGTTATGGCTATGATTTTGGCTGCTATGGTCCTTCACACTAATGCTAATTTCAACATTATGTATGTAGGTCCTTGAGAATATTTGAGGCATTTAAATCACATAGAAATTTCCACATTTGTATTAACTAGTTGATTCCTTGTATTAAAATCATCATTTTTGATATTTTCCATACTAGGAATTTATAATTTGGAGGTTTCCCTTGACGTAAATGGCTTATATTTTCTTATCTTTTCATAATGGGATTGAGGTTTTTCTTGTGGAACTAATTGGGTTTTATCTTTTCCTTATAAAAATATTTCAAGTTTCTTGAATTTATCTTTGATTTCAACTTAAAAAATCATGTACATTTATTTAGGGTTCCAAATGAAACTCTTTCTCATTCACATATTACCAATGCCATATTTTTCTTGTTTTTCTATGTCATGTTGCAGTTAATGTTCTGGTATGATTTAGTTTTCCACTTACCTACTAATTTAATTCCTTTGTTTCGGATTATTATATTTGAAATTGGGTTCATAACATTATGGTATTGAAGTAGGGTATTATCTAGTCTCCCTAATTAGTATATTATATTTTAGAATGTATCGTGAATTTTCTTTTGGGTATCCATGCAAGGATTCTTGATATTTCCCTTTTCTCTTTATCTGTATATATGATAACAATGATAGTTGCATAGGTTGATCCTACCATGGTAAAAACTAATGATGACTTCATGATGCATTTGGCAGATTTCCCACTTTTATTGTTTTATTTCTTTTCTTAGGGTTTTTGTCAAAACCATGAAGCCATAAAAAATAATCATAGTCTTTTGTGAAACCCTTACTTCTTATAAGATATTTTATTCTTACGAGATACCATTCTAATATTATTCCATTTTGATGTTTACAAAGGCAACCGATATGCATCATCACCACCTACATTCAAGTCTATTCATATTCCCTACTCCTTTGGTTATAACACACCTTTAAATATTCTATCTGATCAAGATATAATATTATAAATCTTATTAATGTGATTTTTGGATACAGGTATACTATATCTTGTGTAGAGATGATGTGGCTTTTTCACACAAGCCATAGTTATTTTCCAAATAATAACTTCCTATCTTCTTGTCCTTACAAGTAAGCCCTTCATTTTCTTGCATACTCTTGAAGTTCCATGGAACACTCGCATAGATTAGTGGTGTGGGTTTTCAAACACATCAAATGTTTTCTAGATTTGGCTACTGTCGAATCCTACAAAACGCAATTCGTAGTCTCAAGTCCTAGCTTGAACATTTATAGACTTGTTTGGATCATTTTGGATAGTTCTCTACACAAGTTCATTTTGAGGTTCCTACCTCATGATCTGTCTTCCTTCTGAACATGGATTTTGTATATAATGTATTTGAAATTTATTTTGAATTGGAAAGTTTTGAAGAAAAGTAGAAATATTTTATTTTCCATTATTATTCAAATAACTATTATTATTTTAGTTCCCTATATTTTTAATCGATGTATTTCTATAGTATGTAGACTAGAATGGGCACTTGATGTGTAATTTAGCTCACAGGACTTTACAAATCAAAATAATGATTTTTATTTTCTTATACCTCCCCAACCTATTGTCGACTCTTTCAACTTCTATTTAATACTAATTTATGGCCAAAACATTTTAATAACCCTCAGAAAATAGGTAATATTCCTAGATATATTTATCGCATCGTAATTATACTTGATATTCCATGGCCTCTAATATGTATTTATAACTTTTCGTATGCCTTACTCTATTTAAAACTTTATTAATTTTCATCCATTTATAACTACTTATTGTCTCATTATTCATTCTAGAGTGATTTTTCATTGGAAAATAGCTATATAATATCAGATACTAATTTTCATTAACGTTGAAATGGGATTTAGGATCTACACATATATTGTTTCATATCTACATATACTTAGAGACACAATACACCATGTTAACTGAATTCACAATCATATTTATTTCGTTTACAGGAATAACATGGATATTCTATGTTATCCTTACCCCTTTTTATTGTTTAATGGAGTGTTAAATACATTCCATAGCTAGCTTGGCTATGTTAGGATAATTCTCATATCATTTTCCATTTAAAAATGTGAATTAAAAAGTATAGCAATATCCTGAAAAGAAAAATCCCCTTACACGAGATCCAAATCTATATTTCCTAGTTTCATTTTCATTGTATAATATATTTAAATTGTTAATGGGTAAAAGCCACTGCATAGTTTACTTGGTTATTGGTAATTGTTTTCAATTCATTTTAGTTATTTGACTGAGTAAATAAGATAGAATGTACATGATTTTACGAAAAAATGTTTCTAGGAATTCTCTCCTTTTACACCCACATATACTGATATTATCCTTATACCAGTGTCTTTATTCTAATTAACTAAGTATACCATATCTATTCTATAAATCATATTTTTTATTAATATTATTTGTCAATATAGAACAAATGGTTCCTTGGAATTAGAATACACGATTTATCGAGTAACCATATATTCTCAAAAGTATTCAGCTTAAGAAATAATATATCTATGCAAGCATTTGTCTTTTAAGCAATTGTTTCCTTAATTTCACATTGAAAATAACAGCTTCACGGTACATCATTAACCATTTAAAAACCAACACTTATAACATAACATAATTTCATCTAACCATAATCAACACTTGGGGAATACTCATGAACGGAGCATGTTTCACCAAACCATGAAATATATCCAACAATTCTACCCTGAGCCAAGATAGTATTGCCTTCAAGAATCAACAATCCCTTTGATTCCTGCGTGGTTATCCACTAGTACAAAATTAGTAATTAATTACTAAAAAAGAGACTAAACTTTGCATATAAACGACCATTTTTCAGTCGGTGAACCAATAGTAGCTATTTATAGTGTCTATAATGTGACAAAATTTAGTCATTTTTAGCTTACTCATTACTAGTCTCTAATTTTAACCATCTAGTCATATATTTAATTCTGTTCATTAATTTAATCATTTATTTAGTCATTAATTTTACAATTACTGACCAAATATACAAAAAAATATATTATTACATGAACAAAAGATAAAACCAATAAATGAACAAAGAAATAAGACCAAAATTTTAGTCACGTTATAAGATATGGTAAATTAGCTACTAATAGTCATATATATGCAAATTTTAGTCATCGTTTGAAACCAATTAACAACCAAAGAAATATGAATAAATTTTGGTCGTGTTATAAAATATTGTAAATTAGCTACTAATAGTCGTATATATGCAAACATTAGTCATCATTTGTAATCACATATTTATAATTTGCAGTAGTTTTTTTTGGTAGCTTGTTATTCATTATATAAAAGACTATTATAGTTGTACATTCATTTTATTTTTGTTCATCGTTAATCAATATAAACTACTAATTTAGTAGTTTTAGATTGATTTTATGTGTTTACTATTAATCAACATAGATTAATTGCTATGATTTTGCAACTAAATTAAGAAAAATTCCATACAATGTGCATGTTCATTTAATATGAAAATCAAAAGTTACATCTGTTAATTACAATACTAAACAATATCAAGTGCAATTATCAATTATTTCAACCACATAAATTATATTCTATGAGATTTCAAATACTAAAATATGATTTTCCAACTTATATTGGTTAGACTACAATTTACATACAAAATATTGTTTCATCACTTGAAAACATTATGATTGTGTTTCCAAGGAATTGCAAGTGAATTCACCAACTATGAAGACTTGACCATCATTCTCTATGTGCGTGTCTTATGCAAGATATTGGCTATAAGGTATCATCAAATTGGTTCCCTTCTCTCTCTCTGTTTTCATTTGTCACTCCAGGGTTAATGTTCTCCTCTTTCTTAAATTATTGCTTTCTACCATCAATACTGAATTCTTTTTCTGGAAACAAAAGAAGATACAATGGACATTGTAAGACATGAAATACTATGAACACTAGAATATAAGCTAAAGTAGACTATTATAAGACATATACCTCAACATTAGCAATTCCAAAGCCATTTTTCCCCATAAAAGAAAGAAATTGGAAGAAGCTTTCTTTAGTTGGGAAATAGTGGCCACTATGTGGCCAGATGAAATGTATAAACAAAACAAATAAAAACATCACCATAGATAATAACACCCTCCTAACTTAGTATTTAACCTTCAGGGAAGCTTAGGCACAATCATGCCAACCAAGTTACATGTTAAAATGCTCTTGTAGATAACTTGTGAAAATAAATAATCTGAGGTGTGTTGTCTAATCATTGTCATTTTATTTGCAACATCATTTCATTCTCTAATGCATGAACTTTTTCAAGTATATAAACAACATGTCCTCAATTAAGAAAATGAAATTAAACTTTTCTAATAGTCATGAAATGTTCTTAATACAAAACAACTAAAAGGATTTCAATCAATATCGTATAATACTAATTTCATCCTCAAGATTTGGTTGTTGTTTAAATGGATATGATACCAAGTATTTTCGATTTCATAGTTAAAAGACAAAACAAAATCAAAAGAAACATAAAAAATGCAATCAAACAATAGATAGAGTATATCATGGAATTGACATTGCAATTATAAAATATTTGTTTACCTATACACCAATGTCTTATATGGCATTCCTAAAACATTTTCTTGCACAAAATAACCATGAGGTGAAAGTATCACAACATTAAAAAACATAGGAATCCCTACGAGAAACAATTCCAAAAACGATGGCTTGGGTGCTTGAAGGTTCTACAAAAAAAAATATAATCCAAGACATGCTCTACATTGTCTCCCAATCCTTTTTCCCCTTCACATTTCCTAGAGCCTACCCTCTCCAGAGTCAAGTAACAATCAAACGAAGCCATTAATTTTATTTTTTTTTTATACTTTTATATCTATAACCTTTGAATCTTATTTTTTTCAGGAACATATTAATTCATATTTAAATCCTTCATGTGATGAGAAGGAATCAATCAAGTTCAACATCAGAGAAATCAACCTTAATGATGTCCTCACAGAATTTCTACAATATCGATATTTTTCTTGTTGTAATATCATAGGTAGAAAAAATAACATCTCTGCAAAAGAAATACTCATATATTACTATCTTCAAACCTTGTATATGGTGTATTCTAAAGTATTTTTTTAAGATGTTCCTTTTCCTTTACCAAAGATGATTGTAGCTTGGTTAAAATTTGTATCCTTTCATTCAACATCAATTTCTGCAAGATAAATGTCACACAAAATAACATATCTACAAAAGAAAAAGTCATATATTACCTATGTTAAAACTCTCTATATGGTGTATTCTAAAATAGTTTTTTAAGATGTTCCCTTTCCTTTACCAAAGCAGATTGTAGCTTGGTTAAACTTTGTATCCTTTCATTTGATATCAATTCTTGCTACATAAATTTCACACACTATTATTTCCCATTTCTTAACATGCTACAAATGATAAATTGAAAGTGTCATCAAAACCAAGAGCAAACCATTTTCTAGCTAAAACAAACAAACAAACAAACAGTGCCTCTAATAAAACTTCACACCTCAAAAATTACTCTTCGACGTGCTTAGGCTAAAGGTGATATTATTTGAATCATATTTAGGTCATATTTAATGGGACATTCGTATGTTTACCATCATGTCAATTTATATTTTTGTAGAAAATATTGGAGGTTTATCAAGCATGCTAATTGCATAGTACCAATACTCATAACTATTTGTAGAAAATAATATTCAAAAGTTTTATATATGTATAAAAAAAATTCTAGATTTGTCATGTAAGCTAACTGCATGGTACAATTTTTTTTTTTTGCAAATATATCCATAAATACAGTGGACATTACTCATAAATATTTGTAGAATATTTGTCAAGAAGGAAACAGGTGTGGATTTGGAGTCCTAGTTGTGTGAATGTTTGACATATTTTTTTCAAATTCAGTTATAGACCTTGGAGGATTAATTCTGATGATCAATTTCTTATATTCATCATGAATGTCCAAAGAAATCATACAATGCATTTTTTTTGAGCTTAATGATCGAAGTTCAAGCTTATACTTGGCGAAATAAAGGAATACAATATGAAACTCTCAACACACATACATAACCTCTGTAAAAGTCACATGAAAGTAATTTTAAGTGGGCATGAATTGAAAGACCTCATAAAAAACCAAGATGAGGGAGACAACATACACAATTTGAATGACAGGCAATACATTTTTAGATGTTATGGGTCTCCCACTTTGATTCCTATAAATTCACCCACCTCCTTTATTTCCTAGATTTTATATTGTCACCACACCCACTTTATAAAGTGAATACTATTTCAAATATTACCTGTCGACCATAACAAAATCCTCTAAAGTACACCTTTCTTTCACACTACATTTTCAAGTAATTTCGAGCTAATAAAGAAGCAAAAACTCTTACGTCCATCCCAAAACCCTAATCCTAATTCAATACAAGCTTAGAATTCTATGATGGGATTTGACTATGATTATGCACCCTTCCATACTCTATATACCTTATGCAATCCCATCTCCCTCATGACTTGAAGGAACATGTGGCATTCCTACGATGGCTAACCCCAACTAACTAGGGTTGACTACATATTCAATGGTGTGCAGAATTCCCCACATTCCAAGATACAATATCTATCTATTATATGCCTCAATGATTTGAATAATGTTTCCATTTTAATCTCATAGTTATGAAATAAAAATACCTAGATAGATGTATCTACACACCTATTGTATTTAATATGAAAATGTATAGTAGTCTTCTATCTCTCTTTCAATAACGAAGATAACTTTCTGAGACTTTACAACCCAAGGTTACTTTAATACCCCAAGGGAGTTGAGCATGCAATAGTATACCTAAACATGGTAAGGAAAATTCATTTCCTAGATGTTTACCGTATACAAAATTGTTATAAACATTTCATATATTTATTGTTAGATTCAAGTATAAAAAATGTTCTTAAGTAGAATAAATAAATATTTTCTTTCTTTAATTATGTTTGACCCCGATAACTAGAGCAACAGAGAAATAATTAGTAAAGAAATTAAGAAATAACCATTTAAAAAATGAAATTTTGAAAATTCCTATAGAACAATAATGTGAACATTTTATATGAAGAAATTCCTTTCCACTTTTTAGTAACTAATTAGCACATGTTGATGTTGACAAAACATATTTTCACAAATTTGCAGTTGAGGTGGTTGTTGAAGTTGCCATTGGATAAGGTTACTAAAATAATGAAGGTTTTGCATTAGATATAGATTCAAAGTT
Organism: Pinus taeda; assembly: GCA_000404065.3. Taxonomy (NCBI): domain Eukaryota; kingdom Viridiplantae; phylum Streptophyta; class Pinopsida; order Pinales; family Pinaceae; genus Pinus; species Pinus taeda. The sequence continues at coordinate 52,830 of APFE031429310.1, read as the reverse complement.
TGGGGTCTTCAAGTCATAGTTAAGCCCAATAAAAGAAGTCGGTGAAAAATACAAGCTGAAGAAGTAGATAAGTAGATACAAATACCAAAACTGTGTTAAGACTTCCATTCCAATAAAAGCACTCATTCTATCATTCTTAGACCTAAGAATTACTTTAATAGTTACATTCCTACCACGTGCATCTAAACTACCAAAAACCAAAATTTCACCCATCTTACTCATAGTATGGTCATGCTTAATGACAATTATTTTCTGCAGTTGATGCCTGAAAAAAATGTCAAGAAACATTTCATTTGGGTGAAAATTGAAATAAATGTATATACCAATATTTTGAAAAAAGATTGGTAACTGAAGGAAATATTTTCTCTTGAAATATTAATTTCCATGAAGTACTTCTAAGCCATTGTAAAGTCCAAGGAAAACATATCTAAAGTTACCTACATGTGGTTCACGTGATTCATTTGTTGAATAAGAATCATAGCCATCGTTATTAGAGCTCCTTGAAGAACAAAGTAAACTACATCAGATGTCAGAGGAGCTAGTAGTGAAATGGCTTCACTTAATCCTATACCAACATAAGAAACACTGACTATTATAGTTGCTCCATAATTAACATGTGGATTGTAAGATTAGCATGGAAAATATACAACCCATGGTTTCTATGAAAGTACAAGGAAAATAGTCAAATCAACACAGTAAAATAGGAACAATAGTAACATTGCCTACATATTTATGAAAAATCATTCCACTTATGATTCTGACCAAGAAACGATAATTCTATCGAGATGCGCAGAATGAGGATCATGGAAATAAAATTAACCTACTGAGGTTCACAGTATAAAACAAGCCCAAGGGAAACACTACAATTATTCTCACATAATCACTCACATCTGAGACAACAAAGTGGAGAAGACATTGGATAGCCTTTCATACATTCCACGATAACGTAGAATAAGATCTTGACCCCATTGTATTTTCTCAACAAGTGTATTTACTACCAAACCGTTACATGTCATTTCTAAATTGGAATCATATATTCCATTTAGACCGAGGAAAATAACAAAATTTAACAACTTCAAGTAAAAAACTGTTTCAAAATAGAGTTCTTTGTTACATAACAAATAATTATTGTTGATAATCTTCTCATGTTATTTGTCATGTGCATATGCAACCATTTCACTAGCTTTTTCCCTTTGCAGTCCAAACATAAGGAGACCCATGCTAATACCTGAAGCTTCCCCAACAACTGCACTCTCGCACTCTCTTAATGGAGAATATTATTTATATCCTCATAAATTTATTCATCGGCAATTCCTAAATTTGTCAATCCCAAACTCAATCATGCACTGTGTTGAATTACCTGTAGAAATTACAACACACATCTGTAATGGGTCCCTTTAGAGAAAAACATGCTAGAAAAATAGGGTGAATAAACTTTTTTATTACAAAATAATGTGTATTTTCAAAGAAATAAGATACTTACTTCAAGATTTCCATTATGTAAGATTTCACGAAGAAAATACTTGCTCCCTTTTGTATGATTTGCATGTATAAGTCCCAAGGCATACAGGGCTCGAGCCTCATAAAATGGACTTCCACCTCCATTGGCGGCATTCTGAGTAAGATAAGGAGTCATCAAAGAATGACCTTGTTGAAGATGACCCCTATGAATGACTCCCAAGGTAGTCTTAACACTCAATTTCTCCTAGTTTGTGGCTCTGTTAAGCCATTCTTGGTAACAAAACAAATCAGAAACATAAAATACAGCAATAAAAAAAAAAAAAAAAATTATCTAAGAAACATGGTCAAATGTGAACACAGACTTACTGTAAATATAAAATCGTAGTTGAATCTCCATATTTTCCTTTAGGAAAGTGTTTGTAGTTGTTATAACATGCACCAAACTATTGGAATAAATGGTCATACTATTGCATACACTGTTGTGCATTTCAACATATTGTTTGTACATAACCATCACACCTCATCCAACGGGGATTCAAACTAGACACATTTTGGATTTGAGGTAGACATATATTTAGAAGCATTGATAACAACCATTTAACTAAGCACTCTGGACAAGATAGTAAAAAAATGTGAACTATCACAGAGAATTAAAAGGCTTAAAACAACATAGTGATATCACTTAAAATCCAATGTTTTTGGATACTGCAAATGAGTATACTTTAGCAGAGTCCCGCAAGTATCCACCACATCAAAGTTTATGAAAAAATCTTCCTTTAATCAAAGACACAAAAAAATTAAGAAATCAAGATCTAAACATCTTAAATATTAATAGAAAACAACCATAGACTTGATAGTCTACAAAAATATATACATCCATAATAATTTACGATGGTTAGCCCAATATTGTAAACTTTCTACCACGCAAACTAACTGCAAAACAGACCCAAAAATGTAAGTTATTGTAGTACAATTTTTTCTTAAATTGTAATTATGAGAGATGAAGAGTTTTCAATACCAAAGACAACAAGGACAAGGTGATAGTCACAAAAAACAATCCACCTAACAAATATTTGAATTTTTAATCAAGAGGTAAGTGAAAACATAAATTTATGAATACAGGCCTTTAGTGGGACAATAAATCATGTGTTAACCAAATAATAGATACAATTGCAACAAAATGTAGGAACTATATTAAATTTTAATTATGAGAAATGAATCATTTTCAATAGCAATGACAACAAGGACAGGTTAACAGTCACCAAGTAAAATGCAACTAACAAACGTTTGAATTTGGAATAAGGAGGCAAGAAAAAACATAAATTCAATAATACAGTCATTCACTGGGATAATAAATTATCCGTTGAACAAATAATAGATACAATTGCAACAATTTCGAGGAACTCAGATTTACATTGAACTAGTTCGTTCAGCGTAGCTAACCATTTATTTTATGATTTTCTATAAGAAGCACATACTCTTTCAATCCGCAATCCAGTGGAACAAAATGTCAGCAAGTAATAAGCCACCCCAAGTAATAACAAAAAGAAGAACAATACGTTATTGGAATTAAAAGACAAGCATATGCAAGATTTATGAGTTAAGAACAATCACAACTTACAACATTCCTCCTAGAAGAATGCACTCACAACAATGCACTCTCTAAAACGTATAAATTTGCAAGCTTATCTTCTAGCAATGTCGATGTGAAACTAATGCTAAAGTTGATGAGGAACTGTCTAGAAAACATTATAATTTAGAAACATCAAATATCTATTTTCCCATAGCATCATTTATTGAAAAGATAGGTTAATGTGCTAAACATAAAGTACATGCCAAATTATTTTGCACTGTGTACATGACATGAATTGAGAAGACATTCCAAGCCAATAAAGACAAGATGTATATGCGTTGATATTCAAAAAAATATGAGGAAACTTGCTTTTTCTTTTATAAATCCAAGAAAAATAGGAATTAACAAACTCTACATGTCTTTTTGGTTTGAAAACACAAATATTTACAAGTATTTAAAATGTAGTAAAGTGTGTAATTGTGTTAAAAAAATTTCATAGTTTAGGATAAAAAAAAAGCCAAGGGTAAGATTTTCCTAATTAATGTATTGAGTTTGAGAAAAGGCATGATTCAAAATAAATTCATACCAATTGTTTTTAATCTTAATGAATTATCATATTTGATGTTGTCAGATCACCATGCACCAAATCTCCATGTAAAAGTCCAACAACTCTACCTATTTGTTGAGCAATATCTCCTATTTGTTCCTCTGCAGTTACAAAGAAATCAAAGATATTTCTTGTTCATCTAAGACAAACATAACATTATTGCCATAGGGGATCAAAGGAAGACCAAGTAAATTAGAGCTAAATAAAATTTAAAATTAGTATTCCAAGCTAGGAATGACTATCCTTAAATTCACACTATAGATCATATTGCATTTCATTATGACTATAAAATGATACCATAGCGAAGAAGTGATCTTGATTGAAAAAACACCTCCTTCATAGATATACCCTCTATATATTCAAATGTAAGGGTGGGAAGCTTAGAATCAAAGGAAAAAAGAATGGGAGTTGCAACTCCAAGCTTTCTAGCCTTAGTCATGCAATATGCTTCCTAGAATCACTTTTTTTATAAAGATCTCACTCACAACCATCTTAGGAAACATGTATAATAACCTCTCTCATTATAACCATGAAGTAAATATAGAACAAAAACAAACTAATTTTTCTCATACACTCAACCCATAAAGACATTTGAAGGTAAACATTGAATCCGAAATGGGATGCATGTACTCCTTGGATAAACACTCTTTAATAATGACCGTCCTTCCCAAAAAGCTGCATTCAAATATTCTCTACATACAAATAGTTAGACTCTGAAATAGAAAATAACATAAAAAGCCAACGCCCTGGAGAAACTCAAGGAAACAGTAAGACAACAAACTAATTTTACTCACAACCTTTGCACCGTACTTCACTAGCTTCCTTGATGGAAACTATTTCTCCTCACATTCAACCTCCATGAGTAATTTTTGTACAATATTTTGTGAGATAGTAAAAATCACCTTAATTTGAAGTGTTGGATAGATAGTAGATATCTAATTTACAAGTGTTAATTTGTATTAACCCCTACATGCAGAATGCACAATTGTATGTTATATGGTAAGAGAATGGTTAATAAAATGTCCATTAAAAGATCATATATGCCCCTTAGTTGTTTGTACATATGTAGGGTTCAAATTTTTTTTGTTGATATCTATACATAAGGAAGTCAATAATGGAATAACCTAAGAATATGGTCCCTAAGAAGAAGGAACTTAGCTTTATGTATTGTGCCATGTATCATTGTGACAAAGTATTACAAACAAATAATATGTTCCTTGAGTTTTTAATACTTATTTTTCATGTAAGGATGTACAAGAAAACTTAAAACAATAAACATGTAAACTAAATAAAGATGTATGTAAAACTCATGGAAGTGTTGATTACTTTGCCAATAAACAATTCTACTAGTCTTACTATTTAGAAAGGACAAACAATGGAATGAAGAAAACTAACCAGAAAGAAAGTTTTTTCTTTCTAATTTGTCATGTAATTTTTAGGGAATGATGTTGAAAGTGAAAATCAATAGTTGACCTTATTTGAGGGCAACATTGAGAGAACTTGGAAGATTCCAATCAGACCTTAATCCCACCCCAAGACTTTGATGCTGCATCTAAAGGTAAGCTAGGAAAGGCAGGGCTGAAGGGTGAGTGGCTAGAGAGATAATGTAAACTTCTAATTTATCAGTTATATTCACATAGAGCAGAGAAAGTGGTAAAAAAAACTAGACTAAGATAGTAGGATTCCAAAACAGTTCAATGGTTGACCAATTCTACGGAAATTTGGATTTCCATTAAGGCAAATCTCAACATAAATTGAAGTTTGGGCACAAACAGTTGGTCACTGCTTCATAAGTGTCAGATGTACAAAAGAAAATAACACAAAGTTTTCATCATAAAGTGCATACCAATGTTATTAGAAGCAACCAATGTGAATGAGTTCAAACCTGTCCATGCCTAGACTGACCGCAAACCACACCAAAAAGCTAGTTTGGGACAAAACCTTTTGAGCTCACCAGTTTTGGTTGGTTTCAATTCAAACCAATCCCATACCATAGGACCCACTTCCATAGTAGTTTGGAGGAAAAATGGTGCGCCCATTGCAAACCCTTAGTTATCACTAAATAATGATTCTCCCAACAAAATTTTCTAACACATCTCATTGAACATTTGTGAGCATTTCGAAATTGCAGAGCCATAGTGAAGCAAGTTGATTTCAATAGAAAATAACACTCTTTGTGAGTGTTTAGTGGATTTGGACTATACATTAGAGTTCTAGATATCACTACATCCTTAGAGGAGACTTTAGACATGATTGTTGTGCATAGTCAAATGTATGTCAAGAATATCCCAAACCCTCATTCTTTTTTCTATTGAAATTGATGATTTTTTTATTCATAAATAAACAAACATGGGTTTTACATATCCATATTTGTTTTCACTTTTTGATATTATCATGGCCCCTGGGAATGTGAAAGACCTTAAGGAACCATTGTGAAGAGATTCATGGGAAAAAATACTATAAATATTGTAAAAAGGAAATCAGTGAAGAGGAGCTAATGTTGCCAACATATCAGACAGGAAATATTAGCCTCTATTAAATAATATCTAGGAAAAAAGACTACCAAATAAGCTGAAGCTGATATGGGGAGAAGGAAAGGGATTTCGTCCGCAAAAAACCTAAGTTTTAAAGAAAAAGTATAACTAATTATGGACGGACCTCATCCATGGCCATTTGTGATTATTGAGATTCACAAAGTGTTCACTAGCAACAACCTGATCCACAAGAATGTAGGCATGATTTCCATTTGTTTATTCATCCATAAGCCCATGTATAATAGAATGAGCAAGCACAATACACAACAAATTATCTGTAGCATTTGTTGGCATAACTTGACCAGATAAGTTGGATCAATATATCTCATTGTAAGAAACTCATTTGGTTGATGCTTCTTCCACCACTATTTTAGATCATTGCAGGCCTACACTAGTTCTCCACACAGGACCATGCTCAGGGATTTAAGAGGAATCAATCTATTTGGGAGTGTCTAAATGCTTAAAGATAAAGTTTTTTTAGATTTATATGACAAACATTTTTGAGTTTATCTGTCTAAAGGCCATTTCTTGATGGTTGTTGTTAGCTGATAACTATGACATAGTTGAAAGGATTTTGGGTGATGGACCTAATCTGTTGTATTTTCCCACTTAAAGAAATAATATATCAAAGGGCCTCTATCTTCCTTTTTCCCATTGTACAACTAAGTAGGTTAGTTAACTTCTCAAAACCATTGGTTCTTCCAATAGAATAATATATACAATCCCAAAGGAGAGGAATATTTAGAGAGAATAATGTGTGAGGAGGGATAAGGTGGTGATTTATATAAAAAATGTTTCATAAACCTTTAGTGTGCACTTTTTAATGGAGAGTTACACTCACAATTTAAATGGGTTTGGACCTCCATCTAGGAAGACTTAGGTACTACTAAGTGGATTTCAAGAAAATGTTGATCACAATCCGTGCAAGTCATCTGACACACCTTAATGGATGGAACAATAGGGAGACAAGAATTGCTTATGGATGTATCTTATTTAGTTTTTCCATGTCTGATCATGGTCATGGAACAATGTAATCATGGGAAATTTTCCTTTTGATCCTCATAGGGTTGTGTGCTCTCTTTAATGTTCTTTGTAAGGGGTGTAAACACCCACCCTCCCTCTTCCCTTTACTAGGATTACCTAATGAATTTGTGGAAGTGGAAGGAGAAATATTTTCCTCTACCACCATTCAATCCTTAAAAATCCTTTACCAGGATAGAATTCCTTCATTCACTAGTAAGTCGGCCTCCCTATTTTATTTTTATATAACTTGCATCACATTAAACCGTCAAAGGATTACATGACAAACATAATCCTCAGAGTCCACACACAAAATTGTGTTAGTGGGGCACTTTAAAGGGTGGATAAATTCATTAGAGAATGCCTAACATAACTAATCTACTCGTTAAACTTTTGGAAAAGAAAAAGCCCTAGAATTTATCAACAGGTTCAATAATTTTATTTTTTATCCTTTGTCATCGTCAAGATAGCTTATGGATGGCATGTCCATATATGTTGTAGTTGGTTCCCTTGAAACTTGCAAGTCTTGTGTTCCCCTTAGACATTCCATCAAACAGAATTTCTTGAAGGGTATGCATAAAATGACTCCTTGGAGGGACACAAGATGTCCAATGTCGTGGGAATTTGGAACCAATCTCACATTTGAAAGCTTTACAGTCCATTGGCTTGTCCTTTCCCATTAAAAATTATATTTTAACAACTCTCTCTGGAGGGACATCGAATACCTCAAGTCCTGGGGCCTTGTATCCAATCATGCATCTAAAGGCTTTGGAGAATACAAACATATCTCTTCCTTTTAAATATTATATTTTAATATCTGTCTTAGAAGGACAACTGCTCGGGCTATGATTCTATGAGTTGGTTCCATGTCATCAAGAATCAATTTATTTATGTCTTGCCAGGTTCTCCTTTGAGAAAAAATAGTCAGCGGTAATGCCAAGCCCATAAGAGAATATTCTTGTCTATGGTTTCCCTTACCTTAGCCATGTCTATACCCTCAATAGTTATTCCTTCATTGCTCAATAATTTGGGAAATTAGGAATTTTGTTAGTGTATTAGCAATTTCCACAAAGACCAACCAAACTAGTAAAAGGATTTCAGTGCTTTGGTGAGAAGGAATGAACTAGTAATTTTTTCATCTACCAACCATAAAAGAACATTCAAGCAATTAAACACACCAGATACATAATATAGAGTAGGTGCCCCATCGAAAAAAATGTTTTTTTTCCTTGGAAACCCAACTGGGAAAACCAACATTCGATGGTTTTTTATTCTTTCTCAAAAAATAATTAGAAGTGGTGACTTATGAAGTCTCAACATAGATTTTGTGCATTGTTACACACTAGCAATAATGGCAGATGGCTTTGGTTCATATAAACAATCTTACTTTCATCCGTAAGCAAGTTCAACAACTACTTTGTCCTCTCATATTGGATTACATTTCCTTATTGAGTCCTCTTCTATTTTTGTTTTCCTTCTTCTTCTGAAGCTTAAATTCTCTTCCACCTCTCTTAGTTGTTCACCTTCTTGAAGCCTTTACGACTTGAACTTCTAGTCGATTGATGGTTTCAAGATTTAAATTTTTTATATTTGGAGTTAATATTTTGGATCCATGTCAGATCACACCTTCCCATTCATAGACTTTCAGTCCACAAAATCTTCAACTTGAATATGCAACATGTAATGTGCCTTTCTAGCACATGCTTTATGGCTTCTCAACGCTTTTAAATATTGGAATTTAGAATGTAATGGATTACACTATTTTTTCTTAACTCACATGTATAACTCTATATATTCCATATGAGGAATATACATATATTGTCAACATATGTTATGTCACTTCTAGGAATTGAATATGGGTGGGGAGAAATCCATTCCTTCTTCCCAATGGCCTACGATAACCCAAATTGACAATGTAAGGGGTTACACTTATTCTACCTGATAGTTGTATTTTTATTCCTTTCACAATTTTTCAAATGGTTTGCAACACACTAGAACTAGCATCATAACCATTGGAAAGAAATAATTAGCTTTTTGAAACTTCAACCCAAAAATATATTCTTGTTGCTTGTAAACATCTTCATATCTATTCATACCTCTCCGTATTTGGAGAAAACTTCAATATGAAATGCTTCTTATGTAGCCATGGATGGGCTTCTTCAGGAATACTTTTCAAGAGGCTCCACAACAATGCTTTTATTATATTCCTCAATAGTAATTTTATCCTCATCAATTCTATTTAGAAATATTGCAGTAAGAAGGCCAGGATACAAGGGACTCGTAAGAAACCATACAAATCTAGGATATCCACCAGTACTTCGCTATGACCAATTCATTGACCACAAACCAATAAATCCTTATTATATTTGGCCTTTGGGCTAGTCCCCTCCTTTTTCCTTTTTTTAGTGAAATTTCTTACTCCTTCAAGGACATGGATTCAAGCTTTGGCACCTTATGATATGTATGAGTGATTTTTGGTCCTCATGTTTCACCCACACAGGTCTATGTGGAAATGTGTTCCCTATTGCTTGCACTCCTCCAAGTAAAAACCTTCCCATCTTCTAATCATTGATAGGAAGAACAAGTTATCTTAATGCGAAATAGATGGACATGCCTCCATTATGCCAGAACAATCAAGGCACTTTGTGCATTTGAAGGCACAATCACAATAGTTAACCCACTGTAGTTTTGTCCATTCATCAGTATTCCATGGGGATGTGCCCCCCACATTTCCTATTCTTCCTTGGGGTGTATGTATGGGGAAATATTTCCGCATAGGACTCTAGATACTGATGACCTTATATTGATTATTTGAATTATAAATATTTACTATTTTTTAATTTGAATAATTTCAATTAACTATTTCAAACTTCAATATCTACTATTTTTCTTAGTACAAATTAGATTAAAAAATGATGAATTTGAATCAATGTATCAAAATTTATTTATGTTTCATTTATGGTTTATGAATCAATTTATTTCAGTACTGAATCTAAATATAAAATAGATTTATAACATTTACAAATTTGGATTTAGTGTTATGTTTTTGTTTACTAGTTACATTGCACAATGATATATTTGTATGCTCTAAAATGTTATTGTTGGTATCTCATCATTATTATATATTTAGATAACCAGACCACTTTTCTAGGGGCCCCGATGTCCTCCTGTCCCCTCTAAATTTCCCTAAAATTTGGAGGGGCTTTCACATGTCCCCCATGTGCATCTCCCTACTCTTATTTTCCGCAATCCCATAAACTTGGTGGAACATTGTTATTCTTAGATTTGACAAATATGACTTTAATATTATGTTTCCAAGCTAGTTTACATTGAATACTTGTCCATGAAACTGATATATTTGCACTTACTCCAGAATTCTATGAATAATGCACTAGCATAACATTAATATATGTTCGCTTCCATAGCACACACACACACACTGTGTTTCTAGGTGTGCATGCACAACTCCTCATTCAGAATACAAGTGAGCCATGTACATATGCATGTTCAGGGCATTACTGATTCGCTTATAATTATACTTAAACAAATTCAAGCAAACTCTATCGTAATGGCTTCAGATTCAAAACCTAAAAAGGAAAAGTAACCTCTACATATATTCAACCATCTGTGCTCATTCAGATAATACAAACAAATAGCTAGTCGAGAGACATCACTTTGTTCAAATATTGAATCTCCCAATTGCAAAGGGCATCAACCATATGCCCTAGATTCATAGCTAGAAACCATTAAACAATGGTTGTATGTATTATGAACCTTTTTCCTTTCAGGGTAGATGTATGGTTTTCCAATATGTGTCATATAATGAATCAAGGAATGAGAATGGATTCCATCAATTGGGTGATGGCTACCAATCTGTGGTTCCCTGTGACTCAACAAACCCAATAATTAAGCATGGGACTGATTTCTCTGTAGGGTTCACAACAACACTGTAGGTGCAATCAGTGATCTAGTAGACTAATCATAAAGTTGTGTCTCATCAATGAATTGAAAAAAGGCTCACAAATTTATAACTCTATGGTCAATATAGTGGCACACAAAATAATCGCCTAACCATCCAATCAATTTTAATGTTTTTCCTATCTTTCACTACTCATGTAAATTGATAGTTAGAAATGTTGTAGGTGTATTACAACACAAGCATTTTAGGGGATTGTGCAAAATATCTTATGCAAATCATTCAAATTCCTTCAAAATGAGACCTTGCATTTGGAGACAAAATTCCTTTCCAATGTAATCCTTGATATTGGTAGGCTATGTTTCGAGAATAGTTTCATAGAAACCAAGTTCATTCGCAAATTTTTCCTTTATCACATTATATTGGCATATAATAACATATCCTTCCGATGAAAGCTTCTAAGCAATGAGGAGGAAGCAGAGGAGGGAAGGAGAGGAGAAAAAGTAGAACTAGGGCTAGTACTAGAAGTACTTCTCACTAAATTATGGTTCATCAAATGATGACTTAGTGCTCTATCGACATTCAAAGGAAATGACCTATTCAAGTTCTCATTTTATCTTCCAACATCCCCTTCTCCTTTCCAACATTCACTATGTGAGACTGGGGAGATTGAGTAACATAAGGTTATGTCCATGCCATAACTGGACCCATTCTTCTCTTCATGCTCTCGGTTTTCCATATTGTTATACCTCACAAACCCGCTCTTCCAAAATAAAATAAAAATTCCCATGGTTATAGAGTTATTTCACGAATCCAATCATATAGTAACCTCGTCAAAATCCATTAAACCAATAACCTATTGAATCCATCATATGGTTTAAGTTATTCTATCCATGTAAAAGCCAATCTTGGATCTAATAAGAGTTGGGTATTTCAACATAGATTATATATGAATAATAGACATTCTAAATATATAAAAAATTCACCTCAACATTACATAAAATCCTCAAATAACATCACGACACAATTTATTATAATAGGAAGAGACCTTAAATGCATATTTCCACCACATTTCAAATAAAAAAAACCTAGAATTGGAATCTAGAAAATGCAGTTAGAATTTTGAATGATAAGATTTACCCTGTGTTCCAACAAGGTGGAAATTGGATGGTAATTGTTATCTAAGGTAGAACTATGATAGTCAAAATAGACTTTGAAACTCTGAAAATGTTAAAGCTACACCAAATTAATAAACTAGTAATTTCACCTACAGGTCGAAAGGAACGCCAATAAGAGTAAAGGAATGTTGAAGAAAACAATCAAGGGAAATATATGGACAATGAAATAAAATTATAGGTTTGTCGGATTTATATAGGTATCAAGAGAAATATATTTTGTAGTGTCCCTACAGCCCACTCCAACTCCACAAATTTCAGATAACTTCTATATTCTTTTGAGAATGAAGAGACATATGGCTTTAATAATTCTTAGCCTTAGAGTTGGGTCAGTGAACAACTCAGAGTCAAGTTAGTGAATGGCTCAGAGTCAAATAAGTTTACCTAGGAATCTAAGAAAATAAAGGTAAATTGGGCTCATATTAAAGAAAGATATCTTACTTTTTAAACCAAGTGAGGGCTAAGACTTAAAGAGGGTTGGCTAAGAGGAATATGAGATTCAGTTTTACTCATAACTCTTGGGAAACATCTATAATGCATCGTGAATTATTTATTTGTGCATTCCAGTCTTCTATAGAACGGGAACCTACATTGTGCATCCAACCAAACAAAACCCTCAACGGTTGATTGGTAATTCAAAAGTATAACCCCAAATGGTTAGCTGGCTGGAGAACAAGTGAAGAGTATAAACCATAATTAGGGGAAATTTTTGAGAAGGTTAGGCCCCTATATTACTAGTGTAACCTCTTATTGTTATTAGTACAACCCCCTTATTATATTGATTTACCCATGTAGTGCCTATATTGTTACTATTGTGCCCCATAGAAGCCCACTATTGTTATTATTGTGCCCTTACATTATTATTGTTATGTTGGCTCTGATTATATTAATACCCCTTAGACTCCTATATATAGAAAGGATCTCTCTTCATTTGTATCATCCAAAAGTTGTTCATTTGTGTATTGTAAAGGAGGTTTCCCTCTCGAAGAGGCTGAATTCTAAGGCATTGATCTATCTTTTCTATCTTTTTCTGAGCTGGTTTCACAACATTTGGTATTAGAGCTTTGGATTCTCGGGTTTCGCTGCTCCAAACAGATTTTCGCTATAACTTTTTTCTGTGCCATTTCAGATGCTAAAAAAAAAACCCCATTTGAGAAGAAATCGCACTGAAGCTCAGGTCTAAATTTCAGAGCCTTTCTCGCTACAATATCAAAAATATGATCTGAGGAAGTTAGGGTTTTTGCAAGCTCCAGAATTTAAGCTAAAACAGGTCATCGTGGAATTTTCTCTATAACTCTTTCGCTTCGATGTTTCAGAAGCTAAGAAAAAAAACCCATTTGAGAAGAAATTGGTTTGAACCTTTGCTCTAAATTTCAAATCTTGTCTCACTATATTGTTAGAGATATAGTGTAAGGAAGTTAGGGTTTTTGCAGACCCCCGAATTACATTCCAAACATGCCACCTTGGGAAAATTGTCATAACTGTCTCTTTTTGCATCAGATTGAAATTCCATAAGAAGCTACAGAAAGAGGATGGACTGTAGTTTCCTCTATATATTTTTCGGATTCTAAGGTCAAAACAGTGACATGTTGCACTTCATACAAGTTCACTGTTTTGAAAAGGTATATAATCAAATCATCTTGGGAGATTGTGCATAACTCTTTATTGGAGAATCTAAATTTGATCAGACTAGTGGCATTGGAAGGAGGATGCAGAGGGCTACTGTAGGTCACAATTTCAAAACTGGAAGAACTAAAATTATAGAGTTATAGTCATTTCGAGATCGAGCTCCTAAAATCAAGAAAATGCGATAGGAGGAAGTTTGATGGTAAGGATCCGGTAAATTGGATACTTCAGATGGAGCAATATTTTGATCTACATGGTGTACCGCTATTACAAAAGGTATGTATTGCATCTTCATATTTATAATGGGATCAATGTTTATGGTATAAAGGGATTTTTTCTTGTAAACAGCTTGTTACATGGTCAATTTTCACGGAGGAAATGATAGCACATTATGAAGATACAAAGAGCAACACCTTCTTTAGAGAAACACCACAACAATTGGAAAGAGTAAAAGGCTTTTGTTACATAGTGGAAAGTAAAATCATGGCAACGAGGAAGTCTAACCCTCACAACTATAAAGATGGAAGTGTTTTTTCTCCTAGCCTTCCACAACCTACAAGGTTTACACCAAAACAATTGTAACAAGAAAGAGAAAAAGGGCTTTGTTACAATTGTGATAGCAAATGCATTAAAGGTCATAAGTGTGTTGAGAAGAAATTATTTTACATAGAGTATAAATAGGAAGAAGAAAAGGATCAAGAAACATCAAAAGAAGAGGATATATGCCAGGATCAAACCCCAGAGAAAGAAGAAATGAATCATACCATATCTTGTAAATCATTGGCAAGAATTACCACTCCTCAAACTCTCTAGATAGAAGGACATATCAAGAAGAAAAAGCTACAATAAGCGAAATATCACATCGAGAAAGAAGAAATGAATCCAACCATATCATGTAATTCATTGGTCAGAATTACCACTCCTCAAACTATCAATATAGAAGGGTGTATCAAGAAGAAAAATGTTCAAGAAGTGAAAGATCACATCGAGCATCAAGAAATGAATCCAACCATATCTTGTAAAGGATTGGAAGAAAATACCACTCCTCAAACTCTAAATATATAAGGACATATCAAGAATAAAAAGGTTCAAGTAGTGAAAGATCACATCGAGCATCAACAACAAGTTCTCCAACTTTTAAAGGATAACGCCACTTTGGTGCAAAATCGAATTAAACAATAGGTAGATCAACATCGTAGTGAAAAATGTTTTGGTTTAGGTGATTGGGTATTTTTACTGCTACATCTCAAGCAAGCTATTTATGAGAAGGAAATGTTGGCAATACTACATGCACTTAACAAATGGCGACCTTACCGAACGGGAAGACACTTCAAGATAAAAATGGATCATGATAGTCTTAAATACCCTTTAGAATAACTATTATCTTTAGAAGAACAGAAATAATGTGTCACAAATATGTTGGGTTATGACTTTGACATCATCTATAGAAAATGGAATCAAAATTTTATTGCAGATGCACTCTTAAGAAAGGATGAGGATGTGGAAGAATTGTTTTGTGTTATTTCTATTATCCAACTAGATTGGATAAATGAAGCAAGGGATGAATGGAAGAAGGACGAAGTAGTATGGCCACTTATTCAAAAGTTGCAAAAGATCCCAATTCAAACAATATTGCCAGAAATTGAAGAGGAAGGAAAAATCATATTGGAACCTTGAGCAATCATAGAAACAAGAACCCAATAGCTATGAAATTGATCAATTTTAGAGTGTCTCATCAAGTGGAAGAACTTACCCACAGAATATTCCACATGGGAGCACAAGAATTTTATACAGAAGCAACAAGAACTACTCAAGCATTGAGGACAACACTTTTCGAAGGAGAGGGGCATGTTAGGCCCCTATACTACTAGTGTAATCCCTTATTGTTATTAGTACAACCCCCTTATAATATTGATGTACCCATGTAGTGCCCATATTGTTATTATTGTGCTCTTACATTATTATTGTTATGTCCGCTCTAATTATATTATGACCCCTTAGAATCCTATATATAGAAAGGAGGTCTTTTCATTTGTATCATCCAAGAATTGTTCATTTGTGTAATGTAAAGGAAGTTGCGCCCTCGAAGAGGCTGAATTCTAAGGTGTTGATCTATCTTTTCTATCTTTTTGTGAGTTGGTTTCATAACAGAGACTAAACAACCTTTTATTCGATTCCCACACATCTTTAGTGGCTAGAAAGAAGGGATTGAACTCCCATTAACATAAATTAGAATATATCTCCAATTTCCAAATGCAAACAAGCTCGAAAATCCAAATAATTTGCAACCAGTAATTCTC
The DNA here is from genome assembly GCA_000404065.3 of Pinus taeda. Classification (NCBI taxonomy): domain Eukaryota; kingdom Viridiplantae; phylum Streptophyta; class Pinopsida; order Pinales; family Pinaceae; genus Pinus; species Pinus taeda. Next base: position 36,618 of record APFE031429310.1, on the reverse strand, counting down.
CAAAATTCTCGTGCAATATCACAAGCAAACGAGTATAATATCGACCCGTGAATTGAAAATTTTCAGAAAATATCTCAATTCATTTTTCTTAGTATCTTGAGGTAAATTATTATTGAAACCTATAGGAAACTTTATTTGTTGGAAAATTTGTGAAAATTGTAATTTCGCCCAAGTCTTCCATTCTGTGAATATCGAAAACTAAAAAGTAAATAACATTGAACCAATATAAGAAGAACCCAATAAGTTCAACTTGAAATGGTCTGTTTGTTTAAATCACAACAAAAAATGTTTAAACCATAATCTGTGAGATTGGCGATCATCTTTATATTTGAAATCCTATATTCCAACAAAAACCAATAGAAAAGGATAGTTATGAAAAAATCTTTGAAACTTTAATACAATATAAATAAAATGCTTAAAACTAGGACATGTTTCAACACGTGGAAAAGTGAATTTGAGGTCTTGGCATATGATGTCTTGCATAAAAAGTATTAATTTTATTTAGATCTCACATTCAGAAGTGCAAGATGAATGCGGAAAAAGTACTAGAGGGAGCTCCACAATTTTATCATATAAAATTTGGAGAGAGGTGGCACTACTACCACACATTCTCGTCATGTTCCTCCTAAAATCCATTGATACTTCCTCCGAACACTGACTCAGAATGACTAATGGTTGTAAAAGACCTGGAGTTTTAATTGTCTCAACTTTATTTTATTGGCAAGCCAAACATTTGACCACAAACTTCTTAACATCAAATTTAAGGACATCCCAAAGAAATTACCTCTTGACCCTATGGTAAGTTTTTAAAATCCTGAGTGCCATCCTATAGGAGAGGTGAAATTTCAAAAGAGCTTTTTTATTGAGTTTCAAATTCTTACATATATTATGTTGGGTCCCTATAATACTAGTGATTACCCCATTACTATTGTAGTTATACCCCTTATTAATATTGTTGTGCACCCTATGCCCCCATATTATTATTAATGTGCCCATAGAATCCCTCTTTGTTATTTTTGTGGCTTTATTTATTATTGTTAGGTCGGCACATTATATTGTGACTCCTTAGACTCCTATATATAGAAAGGAGGTTTGTCATTTGAATCATCCAAGAATTGTTCATTTATGTAATGTAAAGGAGGTTTCCCCCTCGAAGAGGCTGAATTTTAAGGCGTTGATCTATCTTTTCTATATTTTCCTGAGCTGGTTTCATAACATTTGGTATCAGAGCTTTGGATTCTAGGGTTTCGTTGTTCCAAACAGGTCATCATGGAATTTTTGCTATAACTTATTTTCTGTGACGTTTCAAAGGCCACAAACAAAACCCCTTTTAGAAGAAATCGCTCTGAATCTTCGGTCTGAATTTCAGAGCTTTTCGCACTACGTTTGCGGAGATATGATCTGAGGAAGTTGGTCTTTTTGCAGACTCCTGAATTACATTCCAAACAGGTGACCTGGGGAAAATCATCATAACTTTCTATCTGGGGATCAGATTGAAATTTCGTAAGAAGGTAAAGAAAGAGGATGGATTTTAGTTTTGTGTATGCATTTTTCAGATCCAAAGGTTGAAACAGTGACTCGTGACACGTTGTAAAAGTTTTCTCTACTGAATTAGTCTATAATCAAGTCACTATGGGATATTTCACATAACTCTTCCTTGGAGAATCCAATTTGGGTCAGACTTGTAGCATTGGAAAGCGGACACAGAGGGCTACTGCAGATCACAAATTCAGAACTAGATGATCGGAAAGTACAGAGATACAATAGAGGCAATATCGAGCTCCTACAAAGTGAAAAAAGGTGTGTAGATTTTCTTAAATTTTTGCTTAAGCTTGGTTTGAAAATTTATTTTGAAGGAATTTAAAGGGAATAGTAGAGCATTATTATCGGTAACTGATTCCCCGAGGAAAGAAAATGCAAACACCTAGTAAGGAACCTGAAAGCTCTAGCATGACTCATGAAGAAGAGGAAGAAATGCAACATGATATATCAAAATTACAAGACCAAGTGCAACAACTGTCCCTTACACAAAAGGAACAGAATCTAAGATGGATGGTTTAAAGAAAGATGTAGAAGCTAAGATGGATGGTTTAAAGAAAGGTGTAGAAGCTAA
>APFE031429309.1:0-16163 GCA_000404065.3 Pinus taeda | reverse complement strand
GAGTGAATCACACAACTTGGAGAAACATTACTGAATACTCACCATATCAGCTGGTATTTGGTAAGGAACCCATTTTCCCCATAGAATTTGAAATACAAACACTAAGGATAACCCAGGAGGTAGGATTGGACTTAACTGAAACCTAGGTTAACAGGTTACAACAAATGAATGAATTAAATGAAATTTGACTATTGTCTCTACAACATACTACACATATTCAACAACGAAGAGCCAAATGACACACTGCCCTTATTAAGAAAAAGACATTTCATGAGGTCGACTGGGCACTTCTGTATGGTTCCAGGTTTCGAGACTTCCTAGGCAAACTGCAGACTAGATGGCTAGGCCCTTACAAAATAAAGAAAGTACACGACAATAACACCCTTACGCTGGCCACCATTGATGGGTCTGGTTCTTCTTTTAAAGCAAATGGTCATCGGGTGCGCCTGTACCAAAAACCACATATCAGAGAATCTTTCTATCAGCAAATACGTGAGGACCCCACCATGCAAGTTTTAGCTGAAGAGGGCAATCCTTTGGCAGCTTCATATTGATAAACGTTATTTATTCATTGTAAAATATGTAAATATGATTACTGATTTGATTTGATTTTCTTTCTTTTTCTTTTTCTCTGCTTGTTTTGCTGTTCAATCTTTTGAACAATACTTTTTCTAACGTGTTTTGTTGTTCAAACATTGTTGATTTGATTTGATTTTCTTTCTTTTTCTTTTTGTCTGCTTGTTCTGCTGTTCAATATTTTGAATAGCTATTGTTCAATCTTTTGAACAACACTTTTCTTTCTTTTCGTGTTCTGTTGTTCAATCTTTTGAACAACTTCTATTCAAACTTTTGAACAATACTTTTTCTCACATGTTTTGATGTTCAAACTTTTGAACAGCTGCTATTCAAACTTTTGAACAACACTTTTTCTCGCGTGTTTTGTTGTTCAAACTTTTGAACAACAATTTTTTCTTGCGTGTTTTGCTGTTCAAACTTTTGAACAGTTGTTGTTCAAACTTTTGAATAACACTTTTTCTTGCGTGCTTTGCTATTCAAACTTTTGAAAAACACTTTTTTCTTGCGTTTTGTTGTTCAATTTTCTTTTTTAACAACACTTTCTTTCTTTACAATTGTTTTGTTCAATCTTTTGAACAACTGCTGTTAAATATTTTGAATCGTTGTCGTTCAATCTATTGACAACACTTTTACGATGCCCTGCTATTCAAACTTTTGAACATCACTTTTTCTTCTTGCTATTATTTTGCTATTCAATTTATTGAACAACACTTCTTTTCTTTTTGCATTTTTTGTTGTTCATTTAATTGAACAGAGACTATTCAATCTATTGAATAACACTTCTTTTCCTTTTGTGTGATTTCTCTTAGCTTATCTCAGCCCCATTTTTTTATTCTTCATTTCGTTTCCTTTTCATGGTGCGAAGTATGCTACTTTAATGAGGACAAAGATTATGGATCATATTGAAGGGATTTAATACGATTAACATTATGATATTTAATAGGATAGCCTCTTGATGATAGATTCTTTTCAAGAAAAGGGACACAATTATTTATATACTACTCTACTCCATTGTTTTCTGTTACACCTGATACTGATTGATCATCTTGAATACCATGTTGGTTCTACCCCTCCTGGTTATAATATTCTCTATCTGTAATAAATAAGACTATGGGTATACTTTTTCTATTGACATGTTCAACTTCTTCCACCATCCCTGCTCTTAAGGAGCATTGATCCTCCCTCTCTTTATCATAAAAATGTGTAATAATAGAAAATTTTTGTTTGTAGATGGAGGATAGGGGGTCTCACTAAGAGCCAGCCTACCATGTTCATAAGGCTATAGCAAAGTGGCATTCTCACTATGGCCACCACACTAGGGTTATGATCCATTGGATAGCTAGAATATCATTGGAATAGGAGGTCTCATCACGAGCTGGCCTGATCATTTTTGCTACATCCTAGTGAGTGGCAGTGTGGTCATCTGGTTACCATTCCAGCACATTGATCTCTTCTGTAGAACAACAATGGAATTCTCCACCTATAAATCGAGGATCCTGGCTCATATGGGTTAAAAGGCAACCCTGCCGAGACTATGGACACCTACTGGTAGCAGAGGCTCTGCTTATGGTAGTGAAGTTATATTTTAACGTCAATAATTATTATAATACCCTTTATTCTTTCTTTTTATCGGAGAAATTATATCCTTAATTTGTTTTTCCCTATTTAGAACATTTATGCATGAGATACCTTTTTTTTTATCAATCGTATCATTCTCAGCTAGAATACCATCAGCAGAACATCTTTTTGGCATATTGCTGTTCTTTTCTTTCTCGCATAACCTATCATCAACCCAAAGTGTCTTATTTCTTATTCATAACTACCTTTACACACTCCAATCTCATTATAACCATACGTCTTGCCATCCCGTCATTGATATGCGTACTCTATTTCATTTACTGTCGTACCCTTCACCCTCTCGCCTTGCCGTCAAAACATCACTTCCCTGTCTATTCGGTCATAGGAGACCTCTCATTTGAAGGAGGGGGAGGACTCCCATCACACCTTTGCATGCACTGTATTTATTTTATTGGTCTTCATATGTTGCTATGGTACCCCATGATCAAACGGCATGTGGCAATAAGATAGTCCTCAAATTAGTATTATTAATTCACATGGAAATGCCACTTAACATTATGAAACTCAGCTGTTACATTTACTTCTTGTTATATCTCACCATTGTTATTCTTTGCTGCATATTTCTTGCTATTGTTGTTCTCTACTATGTTTTTCTTGTTGTGTTAATCTTTTGAAATTGTAGGAAGAATTCGAACATTATGGGTGGAAAATCAGTGTGCCGAGAATCTTTATTATTAGAAATTTCTGACAGAGCTAGGGAGATTATGGTGTGCCCAGGATGGATGTCATATTTCATGAGGCTTCAGGCCCCTAGCAGTGAAGTTGCTCTCAAATTCTTACAGCACATAAAAATTCTGCCTTCTCCAGAAGCTGCAGACCAGGAAGAGGGAGTGAACACATAAATTGTTCACGAATCCAATAACCAATCTGGTGACACATTTATATTGGAGCATAGCCATGATGAGCAACAAGAACCACTAGATACAGAGGGTTTTGACAAACCCGTTCTTACAAAGAAGGCTCCTCAGAAAAAGCGAGTAGATGAAACAAAACTAAAGAAGCTGAGGAAGAAATACCAAAAGCTTCATAAAACAGTTAGAAGGCCATGTCGGAAATTGAAAGAAATTGCATATAGAGAGGCCCAGAGCACTACTCCTGAGGTAGTCACTGTGGCCACACAAATGGAAATACATGAGGGCAGGGTAACAAAAACCCAGACCGAACCGTTTTCTACTCAAACGGTAGCTACCCAAACAAACTTGCATGCAGACTTAATGGATACAGCTATTCAGACAGAGGGTTGTCCTCCCACAGTAAAAGAACTCAAATAGAGGGTTAGTCCTCCCATAATAAAAGATCTTAGACTAAGGTTATACCCTCTCACAACACAGGCACTCAAACTGAAGAAGAATTCAAGGACACCCCATCAAGTAGTGATCCTATTATTTTGAAGTTGCAAGAGGAACTGGCACAAGCCCAACTTGCTTTAAATTAATGTAGGAAGGAGACAGTTCCTCTGCAGAGTTATTAGGAGTTGCAAAAGCAATTCAGAGTGTTGACTATAACAGAGGATGAAATTTTTTCTAGGTTTAGGCAGGTGGAAGAAAGGCTGAAGAAGGTAAAGACTGAGCTGGACAAGGTCATGGGTCAGATTGACACCATTTGCTCACTATATTTAGATGTCTTATCTTACAGGTCTCCTGCTACGAACTATGCCCTGTTTTTATTAGAAAGATACTTATTATTGAAGATTAAAGCGTTAAAGGCCGGCAAACCAATAGAATTAAAAACAACCGACGAATTTATAAGTTGTTGTAAAGAGCATGGGGTAAAAGCTCAACGACTTCTTTGTGAATTTTATTTACATAATTTTGTATTAGAAGAGGAGGTAGATAAGAATCGTAGCCCTTTGTTGGGGACATTCAGTTTCAAGATTTTATTTCCTTCACAGTTAATCAACTTAAGTGATTTAAGTCTTATAAATATTTCCAAAGAAAAGAACATGAACTGGATTTCTGGGTAAGAAGCGAGCCTACTCACCCTTTGCAACCGTTTATTAAACACAAAAGTCTTATGACATAGGAGGGTGTGATTAAGATTTTGGGGCCTATACATAATGAAATCGTGCAAACGGGAAGGGCATATTTCCTCTCCATTTAGGAAAGGTCCTTGATTACGTCCAAGATGAGATGGAGAATCTCAACTAATAGTGTCAAGAAAAGAGAACCATTTAACTACAAGAACTTCAAAGCTGCTGTAGGTCGTTTGGTCACATACAACAATATTATGTTGAGGGAAGGACCATATTGGTTGGGATGTCAATGTAGGACTCCTATTATTTGGTACCCTCCTGAAGGATATCGTTTCCACTATGAGTTGCTTGAAGGACAGGAAGAGACATCCTTTGCAACTTTAATACAATAGCATGGTTTTAGGTCTGATAAAGAAATATGTTTTCCAGCTTACTCTTTAACTGCACTACATAGGAACTACTTATTTTTCATGAGGACATGAAACAAGGTAAGCAGGGGAGTATGTTTAGCCATGCAATAGGTCTACGTTTACTCCTTATTACACTGTCTTTTTCCTCCTTTTTATGCATTTGTGCCTTGATGTAGTAAGATGTTGATAAAATTTCGATAAGAAATGAATGAAATTGCTTTTGATACGATTTAACTAGCAAAAATAACTTCCATTGTTTTTTATGTAGAAATTGGCAAAGGGAATAGCTGTCGTTCAAAAGATTGAACATCAAATGCTAAACAGGGGAAAGGAGTGCGTCTTATGCGGAAAAATCAAGGAATGAATCAAGAGGATTAGCACAAGTTGGAATGTTGTCTGATAATAGCATTTAGTTGCGAATTCCTCAGGATCTCCTGATCTTGAGGAATCACATTTATCTCTTTTACTTCTTGATTATAAAGGGGAACCTCTCACCTTTTTACAAGAGGTTGTAATTTTAATATACAGAGCGTGATTTTGAAAAACACATAACCTTGTAATGACATTTGAATTTGATGATTAATACGTGATTTGATTTTGTTGTTCACTCGCGATATTCTGAAGTAGTTAAGTAGTATTTGCTGGTGGCTTGGGCCCGGTCACTGGTGGATTTCACTTTTGTTCCCCGTGTTATATTTTTAATTTTCTTTTACTGCAAGTTAATTATTTTGTTTTACAACTTTACAATTGATTTACTTTCATCAGTGTGGATTTCATGTATTCATTTCATTAATTCATAATTCTGTCAATTGATTTCATTTATTTATGTTGTGGATTGAATTAATCATTATATTTGAATTATTTCTTGTTCATTAAAAGACAGAGTGTTATTGATTAGATTGAATGCTTTATTTCTATGCAGTATTTTAGATTAAGCTTGAAGAGCTCTCTTATTGCTATGGTGCACTTGGTTGATGTAATTGTAATTAGAATCTCTTGATTAAGATTGAGTCTTGGTTTTGATTAAGGTTAAGTTTTTATGCTTAGATAGATTATTTTCCTTGAAGTTACAAGCTTGAGATTTATGATTCGATTTGTTTACTCTTGTATTGAATTTAATAAATTATCTTAAATCATTACTCTCCATAGATATAGCATTTGCACATATTTTGTACACTCTTCGAACAGAAAGACGTGCCCAGTTTGATGATTAATGTGAGGCAATTAGGAGTTTTAAAATACACCTTATAGAAACCAACATCAATCATTACATCCTTAGCTTCATTTTCAACAAGACAGTTTAGCAATACACCACCTAAATCTTTCCAAAACAAAACACCATCAAGAATGCAATATTTTGAAGCTTTCAGTTTTAATGATCTACTTTTACGTTTGGGCACTTACGATGGAGGATTTAAATGTTACAATACATAAAGTATGTTGGAGTACCATGGATATGAAGTGAAAATATCTCACACCTGTACTTGTGAATCTTTTGCTTCTTCTTCAGAGAAGGTTGTAATCAAATTGACATCTAATGCATGCAAATTAGATTCATCCATGAGCTTGGCCAAACCCTATCCCTTAATGAGCTTTTTTGGCTTTATTTCTAGATCATATTCTAACATTGCTGCTATCCATTTTCCTCTCTGACCTTCTAGATTAGTCTCCATAAGGACTTCCTTTACTGTTGTTGTTGCAACATAAGCTATAGTATGAGAATGTAGAATATATACTCGGAAGTCTTTAAATGCTTTACTAAAGCCAAAGCTTGCTTCTTAATAATTTTGTATTGTAGTGCTACATCCCTTAATGTCCGATTGAAAAATGCTATTGGCTGTTCATTTTTCTGATCCTTCTTTTGCATCAAGACATCTGTGAAAGTATTCCCCGAGGCAAATGAAAATATGATAAAATTTAAAGTATAGTCGGGACTGATTAAAGTAGGAGCAATAGATAATGAAAATTTGACTGCATTGGAAGACTTCTTGGAATCTTCAGAGCACCTTACCTCACTGTCCTCTTTCAGCGTATCTATCATCTCTCTCAAATGTTCAGCGAGGTTTGGCATGAATCTCCTTAAAAAGTTAATTTTCCCACTGAATGATTGAATTTCTATTTTTTCTTCAGAAAATCTAACTACTAAATGTCTTCAACTCTTCTACATATGTGAAACACAATTTTTATATGATGTAAGTGTTCCTTATTAGATTTAGAAAAAACTATGAGATCATATAAATAAATAATTAGAAAAACATCTTTTTCGTTGGTGAAAGCAATTTCCATGGCCCGCTGGAATGTTTCTCCCACGTTATTTGATCCAAATGAAATTTTGGCGTACATAAATGTACCCCATTGTGTTGTGAAATTTGTTTCCAACTAATCATCCTTGTGCACTAAAATTTTATTGTAGCTCGAGTATCCATCAAGAAATGACATTCTGGAAGATCCAACTACCCTTTATAGGATATGGTCCATCTTTGGCAAGGGATAATTGTCCTTCGAGGACACTTTGTTCAAATTTATGAAATCGATACAAAGACAAATCTCCCCAGTCTTATTTCTCACTGGCACAAGATTTGACATCCATTCAGAAGACAGGAATTATAATACCAGATTTGTAAAGCTTATTTACCTCTTTTTCGAAGGATGGAAGAAACTTTGGATTAATCCTCCTTAGCTTTTGCAGAATGGTTTTTGATGAGGTTTGATGGTATATTGTATTGAATGATGCTTTTATCATACTCCTCTAAATCTTAACATTCCCAAGCAAATACATCGGAAAATTTTGTCATCAAAGAAATATACTTACTTTTGATCTCAAGAGACAGAGACTTTGATAATTTGACCATATTGGGCTTATCTATTGTACTAATGTTTACCTCTTCAACACCTTTTTTTGTAGGTACCATGGTGGGATTTCTAGAAACATCATCACAATCAAATAACTCTTCCAAAGGTATAATACGTCATGGAATTTTATTGTCTTTCAACTTCCACACTTCAACTTGTTGCAGTTGAGACCACCCTAGGGCTTTGGGTTGAGAACCCCAACAGAGCAGAGGGGAAACCACAACAACAAATGCTAAAGCAATCAACCTAAATGCTTATTCTACTAAACTAGGCAGGAGTGTCCATACCTATATGTCCTACATTTGGGTAGATCCTGCAAGGTGAAAATCCTCAGCTTCTCCTGATGTTCTTGAAACCTGAAATTTATTCAAATGGAACATATACAATAGTGGAAACATAAAGCATGTTCATTATATTAAACTTAAATCATATAAATGAATGACTAATTATACATCAATATAAAATTCATAAACAAATTACAACATAATTTGATGCATAAATACATTTAATATTGGAAACACAATAGAATTCCTTTTATTGAAGTTAGCTACAAGTAAAGTGGAGAAATATGACTTGAGTCCTACGGCTAGAAGAATTGTCCTCCGGATCCGTGCTTTCTCGGTCTTCAACAATATTCCTCCATCACCAATACAAGGATATCACAAGCAAGATGAAGGATATATATAACAAGGACACAAGGGTTTCCAGAAGCTTTAGGGAGTGCAGGAGGCACAAGGATTTGTGATACTCGATCAGGGATAATCTCACTATAGTATCAATATCTCATATCTTCTCCTCTAAGGCCTTCCCATGGAGGTTTATTTACACTTCTCCAAATTAGTTTTTTCAGTTGGGAAAGAGTTGGGCCATGAGTAATAGGAGGTGAGTAATAGGTAAAACCCATGAACTCCTCCCGAAATTAAGGATTTTTTTAAGTGTTTTAACATATGTATGTGGGTTGGGTATATGCTGACCCACATGTACATGCTTTTATCACAGGGAAAAGCAACGTATAGGGAATAAAAAACTATTTTTTAGATTTTGGACCAAGTCTGGAAGGAAGGGTTGCCCTAGGCCATAATCATAGCATCAGATCTACCAAGAGTGGTAAATGGCGTTATAACACAACCTTTGTTGCTTCAATTTCCTGATCATCTTCATCAAATGTATCATCAATATGGGAATTTAGAAATTCATCCTCCATCTGCAAAAATTTATTAATCTGTTTGTCATCCCAAAATACCTGCCAATATCTCATATTGTTAGGGACAGATGGGCGGTGCTTGAAATTAATTGAATGCTTCTTACTTGAATAGGTGGGAATCTTAACCATACGTTTTGTAGTACCAAGGTAATCAACCATAATATTTTGAGTTATACGAATCAAAGACAAAGTATATTCTGAAAAAGTCTTAAGAATGTCAAGGAAAACATTTCTATAAGTTCGCATCTTTGGATGCTTGGCCTCGTACTCCCCTTTTACCTGTTTAATTATTAACTCGGAATCACCATAAACTAAAATTCTCTTTTCTCTTAGTTTTTTTAGAATTTTAAGGCCAATAATCGATTCTTCATACTTCGCCTCATTATTCGAGTAATCAGAGGCCAATTTATAAGAACTTAATCTTACATTTTGAGGAATTTTACATGAGTGATGCAAGGGGCCATGAATCCGCATGTCGATTACAACTCCTTCCTTCCCTAATGCACCATCAAACTCCATGGTCCAAAGACCTTCTTCTTCATTAGGAAACAGAAATTTGGAAGACTGATCTTTTTTATTTTCTGGAGGATGACTTACTCTCTCAACAATCTGAGTTTTTGGCATTGATCCAACAATCTCTTCGGATCAATTTTCTGGCTGTAAACGTTTTGCATTATTTTCCTATTTTCATGCAATGAAATATTCCTCTACACTACTTATGACATTCGAAACATCTGAAATCTAAACAATTTGACTATCATCATCAATTGGATTCAAATCACTATACAAAATGAAAGACTCTAGATCGGTATCTACATTGTGGGTAGGGTGAATATTTGGCCTTTCTTTGCTACTAATCATGAATTTCATCTTCTTCTATAGTTATAGTTTTTTGAGCTACCCAAATACTAGTATAGTAGCATATGAAAAATCAAGTTGCAATGTTTCTTTCAGCTTTTCCCCCCAAGATCGTGAAAGCAACATGCCAAACCGTAGAGGTATATCAGCGACAACTACATCCATCAATACATTTTTGGCTAGGATTTGGTCGAGGAACACTACTAGATATTTGATCACGACAAGGCATTTTATTCTCCCCAAATCAAAAGAATAAAAATCATGGTAAGGTCGAGTAATTTCTATTCCTAGTTTGTCCATAATAGCTTTTTGCATTAGGTTATGTGAGGCACCAAAATCTGACATGGCGTTATGGAGTATAAAATCATGGAGTTTCAAACTAAGGTAGAAAGGGGGAACTTCATTATCCCTAGGACTTCCCTCTATAGCTAGACCAAATAAAATTGTAGGCTCGTCAACAACAATATTGACAGTATATAACATTTGATCTACTTTCAACATCTTAGCAATCTTGAATTTGCACTTTTCATTTTTTACTAGTTCTGTTAGAGGAATTGAAACCTACAATTTGGAAATTTCATTCTCTAAGCTAAATAGATTTGATTGTTTGTCTACATCTTTTGCTATAGTGTCCTTCCTTTCAGGTTGTCCTTTGGCTTGAGATTCCTTTTTCTAACTTTCAGTTTGAACCTCCTTGTCCTTCCTCACATTGTTGGTAGAAGCTTCATTATTTTTATCCCAACTCCAAATGGCAATTTCTTTTTCTCTGTTTTGATCTGCAGGAGCTACTTATTTACCCAATGTATCTTTATGAACATTCATCCTTTTTTGATGTAATGTGATAGGGACTTTTTTTCTCCTCAAGTTGTATTATTTCTACAAATGATTGAGTGAATTCTGATATCCCCTTTGATGCTCTCCGGTTTGCATTGCCCATGAATCATCATTCGCAAGGACAAGCTTCTGATCACTTGGTGTTATTGATTCCTAAGAAAATTGATCTTCCTCATTTAGAAAGGTAGTTGATTCATCTTCCTCAAAGAAATGATTAGCCTCAACAATTTCTTCTTCATAATCTTCCGGGCCTTGTGTGTAGTTTTGTTGAAATGTTGTTATGATTTGTCCCTCAGGATCCTGATTTTTCTATTCTTTCTACTTATTTCAGAACTGTGATTGTTGCTAGCCCCTGTAGTTTAGATTCCTTATTGAAGGCTCTTCTTGTCTATAAAAAATAGTCAATTTTTCCATCATTTTTTCCATTGTTTTAATCAAAGTGTCTATATTTACCTCAGAGGAAGAAGGTGACTCCTCCTTAATAGTGAATTTCTTCTCAGGTTTCTTCGATTTGATTTTGGACTTTTTGATAAGAAAATTGGCTTCCACACTTATAGCATTGCATTGCATTTCTTCCAAAGTTGCAGGATCTCTCTCTCCCTAAGCTGATATGCCATGTCTGGATCAAAGGCATCAGGATAGTGGAGGACGGCTAAACTAGGGGGAGGTTTGATATCATTAGTAATGGAATTGTACACCTGATTAAACCTTGTTGTAAACTCCTGCATTATCTCATTTGAGTTTATTTTCATAGCACTGTACTTAGCCAAAATCTGTGATGGATTTTTCTTCTCCTGCCACCAGACTAAGAATATCTCTATCAACCATTGGGAACTATTGATGGAATTGACTGCCAATCTTCAAAACCATTTCTTCACATCTCCAGAAGAACTTTGGGCTATGATTCTCATATTTGCATCCTCCTCATCACCTCTTCAAGTTCAATAAATTATATCAATTTGTCAACATGTTGCTATGCTGTGATTTCTGATGTTCCATCAAAAAGAGGGAGTCTTTGACCATAGTTCTGAGGTAGGGCAGTAAGTTGACCAGGTAATAGTAAAGGATCAAACCATGCCATGACTACTGGAGGAGGTAGTAGATGTACTACAATGGGTTGTGTAGGTATTACAATAGGCTGTGTTGATGGATATGATGACACTAGCGAAGATAGTGGTAAACTAACAATGGAATATGATGTAGCTGATGTGTTGGAGACTAAGTAGAGGATGAAGAAGTAGCCAGGTTTTCAAGCTAAAATTGAATGTAAGCTTTCTCACTAGTGATTTGAAGTTGGTCTGCTAGGCTTTGAGGTTTATCAAAATTTAACCAGAACTCATGATCAGTTTTGGAAAAGAGAAATTTAGCAGAAGGGAGGTAGGAATCAAACATAATGGGGTCAAAAACCATTTTTGAAAGGGAAGACACAGATTTAGATCGAAATAAATATTGCTCAAACTGAATATCAAAATAAATATATTCAACAATTAATAATTGATAAAGTAGATATGTAGTTTCTACGAATTTTCTAGATTCACTTTCAGTAATAGGAGTTTTGAGTTTCCTAAGCAATTTCTCTAGATCATCAACAATAGTAGGTGGATTTGGGTTAGGATTTGACCTTATGTACCTTTTAGGATCTAGAGTTTTTTACAGCCTGAACTTGATGTGATTTCTTAAATCAGCATTCTTTGGATACTGGAATCTGTCACCCATAGAACTAGTCTTGAAAGAATTAATAGAACTAATTCCCAGGAATGATAATTCCCAGGAATGTCCTAGGTTGAGAGAAATCGACGAAGGTAACCACAGACCAAGCTTTCAGTTTGGTAGCTACACCTACCAAACCAAAGAGGGATCTCTCTATGAAGTCACAACCAAGATATGACTAGATGGTAAAGGATTTTAGGCTAGATTTCTAGGCTCAGGTTGGTTTTGCAAAATTTAGGGTTTTGTTGCTAGATAAGGGAGAAAAACTAGGTAGTTAGGTTAGAGGGTGAAAGGATTACAACATCAAAGATATGAAGGAGCAAGGTAGCATTACTTTTGTGATGTATTTTAGGTTTTCTAGTGTAATATGGTGTTCAGAAGAAATATAAAGTCTTAATGAGCATGAAACTTGAATTCATTAAGGAGGAGTGAAAATAACATATAATAATTTTCCATCAAAGCAGATCTTGGTGAAAAGAATTATGTTTATAAACGCAAGGAAAATTATTAAAGAGATGGTGAATTGAAAGAGAAGATAAATATCATCCATATAAAGAAATAACAAAGGAAAAACAACATCACAAACTTACTGCACTTGAATTCCTAAACAATAGCTGCAAACTGTGTCCTTCGATTTCTAGAAATGTCAAATACAGGCTACAATAGTTCTCTCCTCAGATGTCCAACCTATGGAAAATGATTCTTCCCCATCTCATGTAGGAAAATACAACATATGACATCTCATCAGGTCGAAAATTGTATTCAAGGTTCATCATAAATGGCTTTGATGAGTCCTCACCTAAAAACTAGGACAGTTGAGACAGTTTCCACAATTTAGGCTAAAGTTTAGGAGCTCATATCACCTCATTAATTACAAATTTCATCATAAAGTGAGGCAAAGACCAAATAAGAAACCTAAAGTAAAATTAATACATCACAATATCTCGAATTTGCCACCTTTCAGTGCTAAAAAAGTTACTACATCAGATAGGTTGCACTAGGACCAGAAGGGTCATGCCAGCCAGCAAAAAGGTAGCACCAGCATGCACCAAAATAAGAATTTCTTTAGAAGAATTGCGCCTATTGAGAGTTGCTTTTGGAAGCATTTTTGGAGTCCATTCTGCATTCTAAAATTTGGGTCAAGTATCCTCACGTGTCTACTTTCCAATGAGCCATTAATCTTCAAACAATACCCATGGTAAGGCCTCCAAAACTTTATTTTTCCAACCTTACTCAGAAGCATTGCGACAGTCTAGATATAATGAAATAGGAATGGAAAAGGTGAGGTTCCTTGAGTTTCTAATCAAAATTGGAAAATATCATGCAAAACTAAGCTGAGGTTTGGAATGCACTCATCATTATTCACTCATCCATGTAGGAAATATTTCATTTGGATGTCAAGGGAAAAATGGCCGCACCTCTCCACGACACTTCTGTGTGTCATTTCTTGCAAAATTTCACAAAAATTTCAAATTTCTCCAAAATTTTAAAAAAATTCTCCTCAGATGCTATGGATGATAGGCTAAACATCAAAGGATGTTTTAGCCACCAATTTCACTCCTTTACCCCCTTTGCCTGTTTTCAAATTTTCAATTTTGATTTGTGCAATCTGGTTCCTTGTTTGATAGTGGTGGGGCATGTGCCTCAACATATGATTGTCCCCGCTAGCCTTGTCAAGAATATTCTCTAGATGGCCATTGAATTTTCCTAGCCAATATTCCTTATCTTAATTGATTTCCATAGCAATTATGTCTTCAATACTCAAATCCTAGTTTAGTAGGTTTGGTATCTTTCCTTCTGCTATGACCTTTTGAGACCCATTTTCCAAGGCCTATTCCTTCCAATCTGCTTTTCTTTTTCATCATACTCATCATGCTCTAGCACTGCTTTACCTTTGACCTCTTTCATACTATCTTTAAACAAGTCCTCTAAAAGCAGTTGTTTTTCCTACAGCTGCTCATTTTCTTGCTCAAGGAAGGAAAATGATGAATTTGGCCCTTGCCAAATTTTTCCAGGAGCTATATGATCTGAGAATCCTTCTCATTGATAACTTGTTGCTAGATTTGATGATCATCTTGGGACTCCAAATCCACTACGTTTATGTCATGATGGATGGCCTCATCATCCTACAAATGTGATCCCTGTTGTTCTGATGTAGAAGGCTTGGCCCCTTCCATAATCTGTGGAGCAAACACAAGCATGTTCCCTCTTTGATATATCTTGGTTACCTTAGGTCTAGGTGCCTCTAAAACCTCTGCCTATTTGCTTGTTGAACCATGCTCCATTGGTCATGTGGATCTTGACCTTGATGGTGTTGTTTTGCTAGGAGAAATAGTGGGGCTAATACCAGGAGCCGTTTTTAGTTTATCTAGAAAGGTTTCCCAAGTGATTTGATTAAATCACAGTTGATACATAACCACAACCTTGATCAGGCTATCATGAAACATATTGGAGATATGAGGTTGTACCTTGGTGTGAATTTCTTTAGTCATCTTCACCACACTTCTAAACAGAAAGTTTCACAAATTAAGTGTTCTTGTAGAGGTGAAGTGCATAAGTGACATAACATGATACCTATATAATCTGGATAATTTGCCTTCACATCTAAAATATTTCATAATAAGCTTAATTAAAGGGGCATACTTGTTAAGGAGATGTCTAAAAGGAAAAGCATGCTTAGAATTCTCTCTAACATTAGGTTTTAGGAACATCTTATGATCATCAAGGTGTAATTCTATGCCTTTGAACCAAGTGTCACCATGATCTAGAATACATTTGGCTGAAGAAATAATATCTTCTGAAACATTGAACACTATACCTGCTATGACAACCTTGTATATGTTTGAATTTTGGGAAAAAAGGATTTTTTCAAATGGACACGAGAACCAACCTTTGCAACCTTCTCACAAAACTTCATACAACCATCATTTCTGAAACATTTTTAGACAAATGGAGAAGCATTGTTTTCTCTTAGGTTGGATGGATCAAACCTTGAATGATGTCCTCCCTTGTGCATTTTCTTTTCACTCTCTCATTAACTCTCCATTAAATTTATTGAAGGATAATACCCTAGCCAGATGGTGTTGATAAAAATGATGTGGGAGTTTTCTCAAAGGTGAAAACGTAGTGGAAGGCTAGGGTTTGATGAAATCAATGGCGAATGAGTAGTGAGATGATAGGAGATCTTAATTTAATGTTTCATGGATGATATATGATAGTGGTAAATGAGTAGAAGCTAGGTTTCATTCACCAAAATCTTTGCTGGAGAAAACCATGAGAAGAAATCAATTTATCTTGATGAAATTCTTTGAAATGATGGTGTAGATGATCACTTAATATTTTTGGAGGCTTAGGAGTCCTTGAAAAATATTTGGAAGATGGAAGAAATCGAATATTATCTTGAAACCAAGAAGAAATCCAAACAATGCGAATTTCCCATAAGAGTGGCGTTGTGGTTCACTCCTTGGGTTTCAATTCCAAAAAGGTCATGCAAAGAGTAGCAATGCTTAGAAAGGTTGCAGGAAAGGTCGCACCTCCTAAGAAGGGTCACACCTCTCCCAAAATGCAACAAAAATATCAATTTTCCAATTTTTCTCCTTTTTGAGCTTGCACGATGATGATTGGGAGATCGTAAGATTTTTAAAAGTGCAAATGAGAAAAAAAAAAACTCATCTTACCCTTTTAAACTCAAATTTGGAACCTTGACTCTTTATAACCTTTAAAATTTGAACCTTTGTAACTTTATTTTCTTTCTTGAAACATTGGATGTTTTTGGAACTTTAAAGTACTTATTACATATAAAAACATAAAATTACATATGAAATCGAAATTCATTGAAGAGACTTGCTTATTACCACTCCCCCTTTATCAGATTTTATGCATGAAATGAAAGTTTTAGTGACCTTGAAATCCTAATGACCTAATGGAGACACTCAACTTAATGGAATCATGATGGTGATGATTGACATGATGATGATAGTCTCTTAATGATGACACACTTCGTTGAGTGATGAAAGTGACTGGCATGTGAAATTCTTGAGAGAGTAGAAATAACCCTAGACACACTAACCAGTGACCAAATTTTATTCTCAAAACCTAGTGACATGAT
>APFE031429296.1:127619-144194 GCA_000404065.3 Pinus taeda | reverse complement strand
AAATAATAAAGTACATCTACCTTAATACAAAATCTATCAAACCGGAAGGGATGTGATTTCTCAAACTTCTTAAAAAAAAATTGCATCTAGCGAAATCGAATCCCTGTCAACAATGATAAATCCAAGATTAAGAGACATAGAAACCAGAACAAAAACTCTACCCAAAAACATTAAGCTTTGGAGAATGTAGAACTGGGCAGTACTGCTGCGGCGATGCAGAGGGTTGGCCACTGTACTGATTAGAAAAAGATCCCATCGACTCCCGAGAAGGTAACAGAGAAAGATCTAAATTGGGCAGTTGGCTGACATCACTTTTAACAGTTAAAACAGGCGGACCGCTGTTTTCTCTGCCATTTGAAGCTGCACGGAAGATTTGCTTTGCTTTATCCTTTTCTCCCAGACTGTTCATACCTCTAGGTGTTACTCGCTTCTCTCGGATCGAAAAAAATGAACAGATGGTCTTTGAGAAAGCAGAGAGTGTATGATGTAGGTCTGTAACTGATCAGGAAGCAATCTGAGGAACGAAAATGTTAAAAAAAGCGATCAAATTATTATAACTTTATGCTAGTTTTGGAAGCATCATTTTAGCTCGGAACATTGAAATTTGTTTGGAAATTTTATGAACACATTTAATTGACATATTCTTCATTCATTGTAAAATTCCGACAAAAGCTCCAATCCGTTTAATATTTTCAGCAAAATATCTGCCAAGCCTTATATTGGCAACAATGAGAACAAAAATCTCAGTTTGGCTTATCCTCTCGGATTTGCATATCCTTGAAAACGTGTCGCAGCAATTGAGGGAGAATTAATAGGTTTAGGAAATCCAAGCAACAAACCTTACACCTTGAAGTTCTAAATTCGTTGAACTTCCTTCGCCTCTTGACTGGTTGTGTACTGTCAATTCCGATTTTTCTTGTGTTTGTTTGGATGAGTTGGCATTGCTATTTTAAACTCTCGGATAATGCAACATTTCGACTCTATCCGACCATTGCTGGGTGACAAAACTAAGTGAGTCTAGTTAAATATGCTCAGTGATTTAAATAAGAAAGAGAAAATCTCACTTGTCACATGGCTCATGTGAAACAAGCCGACAAATAATGTGATGTAATGAGCTCCTCATTTACATTTAAAGGTGATCTAACATTTCAATTTTATCCAACCATTGCTTGATGGGCATTGTAGGTGAAGAATGACAAAAGTGTCTGACTGTAGCTCATATATCATTATTTATTTAGATGACAAAAAGCAGAGAGCAAACCTACTTGTGAAACAAAACAAAACAAAAATGAGTAGAGATATTGGTAAATATTTAGTATATTACAAAGATATGGTTAGATATTGGATCTTTCTGTCATTGAGGGAGAGGACTTCACATAGTTATGATCTCAATTAATGGTAGAGAGGACTTTACATAAGGATGGGATTTGGTGATTTTTTATTTGTATTTAACTATCTCACACGATCATATAATTTTAATATGAAATATTCCAACTCTATAAGAACGCTTTCAGTGTGAAATATTCTAATAATACTTGGACACTTTTTATATGAAACATTTTAGCAGCAAGATACTTTGACGAACTATTGATGTAAGAGTGAAAGGATGATAGTTGTATGAAACATTCTAACAGTAGGATGTTTGTTTTTTGAGGAAGAGAAGGAAAAACCCAAAAACTAGAGTAAACCTAGAGGATGCTTAGTAAGAGTATAAATATAACTCCGTGTTTGAGGGTGCTTTAGCTCATTCACGGGTGTGAAAGACAAAAAAATTATACCCTGTAACAACTTTATGTTTTGTGCTATAACACACTGTAAAACTAGTAAGTAAAACTGCGTTGTTATAACAACTTTGTTGTAACACAATATATTAGCCAGCCAAAACTACTCTCTAATTTTCTCCTCTTGTCTGCAGACCTTCAATACTTGTAAAAATTATGAACTACTGAACTCAAAGACTCGTGCTATTACTTTAATTTAAAAATATGGAAACTTCATATGACTTATGCGACCAACTTAACTTTTCATGACCACATAAAAAAACAAAAAATAAAAGCCTATGGTGAGCATGTTCACAAATTTATTTTGTTCTTAATTGTCTGACATGTTGTAGGTGGGGAAGACTTGTACTCTGGAATGGAAAACGTGTCCTTATGCCTCCAAAACATTTTGACATCCTTTTAGCTGAAAAACAAAAATTGCTTCCTAATGCAAAAGATTGTTTGCTTGATCTGTTTGTGTACTTTCTCAAAATAGTTGTTAGTGGTTGGGAGTAATTTTTCAACACCCACCTTTAATCACAACCACTGAAATTCCTTACACCCAAACAATCTGCCAGGTTGAAAAATTATCTCTTGCGAGTGGTTTTGTAAAGATGTATGGAAATTGCTTCTGTGACATGTAGTGCTGCAAAATATTTTCTCCAATGTTAATCAACTCTCTAATGAAATGATACTTAGTGTCAATGTGTTTGCTCATTTTTTGAAAAACAAAATTATTTTCTTTTCTCCTTTTGTCAATTGATGAATTTTGTTACAATAAATTGTTGTTGTTCCATCTTGTTACTGCCATAAATCTGCTAACATCCTTCTCATCCAAATTGCTTGACACGTTGTTGTTGTTACAACAACATATTTAGCTTTTCTTGTCGATAATGACACTATTGGATTCTTCTTGGAATCCCATGAAATAGCTCCCGAACTCATGTGAAATACATAGCCTAATGTGCTCTTTCTATCATCAACACTTCCTTCCCAATCACTATCAATGTGACCAACCAACTGGAAATCACTTATTGTGGTGTACAAAATACCATATTTTTTTTTCCCATTGACATACCTTAGTATTCTTTTTGTTGCTTCCCCATGTGTCTCCTTTGGTGTCTCCATGAATCTTGACAACAATCTCACTCCATAGATTATATCAGGACTAGTTGTTGCTAAATATATCAAGTTTCCAACCATACTTTTGTACAATGTTGGATTGACACTACTATTAGAGTGTCCCTTGTTGTTACAGTCTTCTTTGTTGTTACAATCATCTTTTCTTTATTTGACCCCTTGAGAGTTGGAGTCGGCACAGGCTTGTTGTACTACATATTAAACCTCTTCAAAATGTCTGAGGTATAATTGTCTTGAGAAATAAAGATCTCATTGTATGTTTGCTTCGCTTCTATGCCCAAAAAGTACCTTAAGAAACCCAAATATATCATTTCAAACTCATGTTTCATGACTTCCTTAGAATTAGCAATGAGAAGTCATCGTTCACTATGAAAATAAAATAATCTACATATAAAAGAACAATAAGAAGCTTACCACCATTCTCTTTGATATAGCGAGTAGGCTCACTATCAAAATTTATCAAATCCATTGGCCAACAAGTATGCATCTATCCTACTGTACAATGCATAGGGTGTTTTCCTTAACCCATAAAGAGTCTTTTTCAATTTATACACTTTTCCTTCTTAGCCTTGAACCTCATAACCTAGTGGATTCTCCACATATACTTACTCTCTCAACACTCCATTCAAGAGTGTGGACTTCACATCCATTTGGTACACCTTCCACCTATGTTGTGCATCTATTGATAAGATTATACACATTGTCTGCATTCTTGTGACTTGCACAAATTTCTCTGCATAATATCTTTTGTGTTGCTTCTTGTATCCTTTGACAACCAACCTTGCTTTATTCCTTTCTATCTTTCTTGCAACATTGTTTTTTGGTCGTATAGACCCACCTGACACCTATGACTTATTTTCCTTTCAGAAGGTCCACTAACTCCCATGTGTCATTTCTTTATATTGCTTCCATTTCTTCATTCATTGCTACTACTCATTTTACTTCTACACTAACATTTTCAAAATGAATTGGATCATTTACATGAAAAATAGTGCATATAACGAATTCATACGTGTGCTACTTTCAACTTCATTTTCTCATATATTTCACTTAAATTTATATATTTTTTTCTTTTCATGCTTGTAAAATATGGACTTGACATGTCACTTGATGTTGTGCTTGAAGAAGATGATGTTGTGAGTCTCTATGGTGCACTTAGAGTAGTAATTTCTTCACTGTGAGACGCTGTCCTATTTCTTGCTAATTTTGTCACTTGTTGACTAGTTTGTTGTGATTGAAGAGGTGTAGGAAGAGTCACTAATGAGGAATCACTTGTTGTCAATTCCTCTTTGTCTTCTTCTGGTATGCTTTTTGTTATCAATTCCTCTTTGCCTTCTTGTGCTATGCTTGTTGTTACATTGTTTATACTCTCCAAAATTACATCCCATGCCTCCTCTACTATGAACTACACATCTCTATTAATTATGATCTTCTTGGTTAATGGATTGTAGAGCTTGTAAGCCTTGGCCATCAATGTATCTAGCAAATATGCATTTATCCCCTTTACTTTCCAACTTCTTCCTTAACTCATGTGGGACATGTGCATATGCCACACATCCAAAAACTCTCATATGAGTGACACTATGTTTCCTTCCACTCCATGCTTCTTTAGGAATCACATTCTTGACACTTTTGGTTGGACACCTATTTATAATATATGTTATTCAAGCGACAAATTCAACCCAATAATCATTTTGCAAATGATTTTCCTTGAACATACTTTCCATTTCCGTAATGGTCATATTTTTCATTTTTGCAACACCATTTTGTTTAGGCGTATACCTTGTTGTAAATTGTTTGTCAATGTCATGATCCCTAAAAAACCAAAGGAATTTCTTTGGGATGTATTCTCCACCTATTTTAGTCCTCAAAATTTTAATGTAGTGTCCACTCTACTTCTTAATAAGTGTGACAAAAGCACTCAAACACTTCACTTTTTTGTCTTAAGAAGTAGACCCATGTATTCCTTGTATAATCATCTATAGATGCCAAGAAATAAAAGCTTCCACCAATTGATGGTGTTTGCATTGGTCCACATAAATATTAATGGACAATCTCCAAGGGTACCTTTTCCCTTATTTAATTTGCTACTAGAAATGATTCTCTATGTTGTTTTCCTAAGATGCATCCTTCACATAAGCTGTCTGGATTTTCTATGAGTGGAAATACCTTCACCACCCCTTTCTTATGCAACAAATTTAGACCTCCAAAATTAAGATGCACAAATCTTAGATGTTATAACCAATTCTCATCCTTGACCTTTGACTAAAAAATTGTTTTTGTACCAACAGTTGTTTGTGTAACAATAGTTATTTGTGTAACATTAGCTACCTTTCTTTTGTATAGCCATTGACAACTGTTCTTATACACGTTCCTTCTTAAAATATGATTCATGTTCAAGTGAAACATTCTACTTCTTGTCATTTTCACTTTTGCAATCAAATGTTTTCTTAAAAAATTATTCAATATTTTCCACTCTCCATTTTTTAAGAAGATATTGTATCCATTTTTCATGAGATGTCCAATGCTTATCAAATTATTCTTCAAACTAGGAACAAAATATACATATGAAATATACTTCTTCTCCCCCTTCTTTATTGGAATATTGACTCCTCCTTTGCCCATCACTAACACTTATTATCAAACCATAATTTCACTTCAAATTTCACACTTTCATCTAGGTTGGAAAACATTTCTATATTCCCTGTCATGTGGTTGATGCACCTTGAATCCAAAAACCATACTTCATTTTACTTCTCTTGTGCTACATTACATGCTAAAAACATGTTGTTTTGGTTTTGATTTTCCTTTGTAAAATTTTCATTTGGTTTGTTACTAAGATCATGTTGTTTCTTCTTACATTCATTTTCGTAATTTCCATACTTCTTATAATAATGACATTGAATTTGAGATTTATCATACCTTTGACCTTGTGGTTGATTTTGGCTTGGAGCTTGATTTGCATTTTGATTGCTTCCTCTTCCACTTGACCTTGAAGGGTTTCCTCTTCCACCTATGTGTCGACTTCTTCCTCTTTCTCTTGAATTTGATCATCCTCTGCCTCTACCTTGAACAATAGAAATTTGTGTCTTGAAAGCATGATTCGATGAGGAGTTTTTCTCTCGATTGAATCTATATTCATGATAAACCAATGATGCATGAAGCTCATCCACTAAAAATTGTGGGAGATCCTTTGTCTCTTTTATAGCCACAACAATAACATCAAATCTTGATGGAAAACTCCTTAAAATTCTCTCAATTATCCTCCTATCTTCCAGTGTCTCACCATGAGACATGATTTGAGTAACTAGACCAATAAATTCTGTGAAAAATTAGTTTATATTCTTAGACTCCTTCATATATATGGTTTCAAAATCTCTTCTTAGCGTTTGGAGCTTATATATCTTCACTTTTTCCATGTCATGATAGGTTGTTTAGAGAATATATGTAATGCCTGTTTGGACTTTGTTGCTGCTACAATCCTTCGAAATATGCTTTCATGAACTGCTTGAAAGGTGCAGAAGAGAGACTAGGAGTCCTTCTCATTTTCTCTCAGCAAGTCTCTTTATGCTTTGATAAAGCATTGTATGTTGCTACATTTGTAGGTTTTGGGAACCCATTCTCCACCATATCCGAAATATCTTTAGAAGAAAACAAAGCCTTCATTGTGATAGCCCAATAACCATAAATTTTCCATTGAATTGGGGTATTTGTGGGTTGGTGAATCTTGGGCTTGATGTTTCTTCCATCTTTGATTATTAAAAAAAGTTCTTGAACTTGCTCTAATACCACTGTTTGTTTTTTTTAGGAAGAGAAGAAAAAACCCATAAAATTTATGCACAATAACAACACATAGTAACAACAAAGTAAATCAGAGTATCAACACATTTCAAAACAAAAGTAAAACCAGGGGATGCTTAGTAAAACTAGAAATATAACTCTTCGATTGAGCGTGCAAACAAATTATGTTGTATTAAAATTTTATGCAGGAAAAAACTATTACAAAGCTAAAACTAAGAATTCAACTCATTCGTTGCTATGAAATAAAGAAATTTCACACATTGTAACCACTTTCTGTTTTGTATTGTAACACACCATAAAAACCTATAAAACCACTCTCCTATAACAACTCTATTGTGACACACTTTATCAACCAACCAAAACTACTCTATAATTTTCTCCTCTTGTTTGCAGACCTTCAATCCTTGTGACACTTATGAAGTACTAAACTCAAAGGCTCATGCTATCACTTTAATTCAAAAATATGGAAACTTCATATGACCTATGCAATCAACTTAAATTTAAATGGAAATACAAGAAACAAAATATAAATGCAAGGTATGGTGAATATGTTCAAAAATTTAGTTTGTTCTTAAATTTTTGACATGTTGTAGGTGTGTAAGACTTGTAAGCAAAAATGGATAAATCGTCATGATGCCCTGGGAAAAATTAACTTGACATTACTTCAGATGAAAAATAAAAGATTCTCCTTGCTACAAAATATTTCTTGCTTGATCTCCTTGCATCCTTTTTGAAAATAGTTTTTGTCAGTCATTAACGCAGTGGTTGGGAGTAATTTTATAACATAGGACACTATTAGTATGAAACATTCTAGCACTAAGACACTTCAACAAGATATTCATATAAGAGTTAAATGATGATGGTTATCGCAATCATCAACATTATATTTAATATCTTCATATTCAAATTTTGAAAAGTTACCAAAAGGCACTTAAAAGAGTGATTTCTTCATTATGGTTAGGTCCCTAGAGTAAGATTTCTAATTATTATTCTTTTGATTTCTCTTTGCATTGTTTCCAATGGATTATTTGATTATGTAATATTATAACAATCAGGTTCATTTTTAGGAAATTAAATTGAAGTAGGGGGTAGAGTGAGCACAAATAAGATGGTCTATTGTATATAGAATTAGTTGTATGGGAATTGAATTAGGTATTATAGTTTTGATGTTAGGTTGTGTGGGGTGGTTGATAATTAACTTAGAATGTATTAGTATGCACCTATCAAGATTCACAACAACATAATTGTTCTCCTCAAATGCCCCTTTTCCTCTTTCTTGTTTGATATTTAGAACCCCCTCCACAAGATTGAAAGATATTATATACAGTGTTTATATAGTTTCCTAGGAATTGCATAGCTCAACACATACCATATCTCTTCCATATTAACCTAATGCATGTATAATCCCATCTATATGGGATCAATTAAAATCAAGTATTTATCCAAAAATCTCATTAGAAGTAGAGGATTTTACTACAACATGAAAAGTTTAATTAGTTGAAGGGTTTTGTAATGAATCCCCATTCGATGGAATAAATAAAGAGTAATAAGAATTTGTGAGTATAATTTTTGTAAATGATCTTATCTTTCTCCACCAAGTAGTGTGATATAGATATCGACATAGTGATGACTCCCAAAATACAAACTTTGTACAACTTATATATTTTCTTAGTTGCTCCTTTGGGAAAGAGAAGAGAAGGTGTGATTTAGATAAATTAGACCTGGCTAACCTTATTGGAAGATGTAAGTAATTTTTGTTTTAATCTCTCTTAATCTCTAAATAGTACATTGGTTAAACTAAAATAAAGAGAAGGAAGGTATCCCATCAGTTTCCATAATCCTTGTTAAGGAATGTTATGACTTGCATCAAGTTACCATTGTAAAAGTGTTGAGATTTGGTATCTTAGGAGGTACTCCAAACCCTAGGGTATGGGGTTTGGAGGTTGGAGCACCACAAATTTCTTCATGGGCTTCGAAACCAAACATGTGGGCTTTTCACCCAAGCTAGTGGATGTGGAACTACAAGGCATTTCAATGATTTGACATATGAAGGTGTTAGAGGACCACTGGGGAGAAAGGGGAAATAAAAAAACTTGAAATTTGAGCTCTAGAAGTGGAGATATGAATTTTTCTATATGGTTGTAGGTTAATTGGCATACTATTTACCTAGACTTAAGTATTAGTTGTGTCAAATTAAAGTGTGATGGAGCCACATGAGTTAGATATAAATTGAGGAGAGTGTGAGGTCGTTTCCTCACATCTAGGTGCATCCTCTCATGTGTAATACATCTCTGAGGAAGCTGAGATAGAGAAGGATACTAGTAGAAGTGATTGGGACTATTTTGTATGTGGTTATTTGTCTCTTATAGGGTCAGGGAGTTATAGGTGGATGTCGCATTTGTTGAAGGAATATTGAGTGGTGTTTTGGGCATGTTTTTGGTGGTATATCCCCCAAGAAGAAGGGTGCAACACTAGTTATAGATTACAGGTGAAGCACAACTGTAAAGATCCTTGAATATCGGGTTGAAAGGTTGGGGGAAAACCCAAGTAGGTCGCAGACCTAAGTTCCTTAGAGTAGGCATGTTGTATATCATGCTTGTCAGCTAGAAACAAACCTTGGACACCAATGAATTGGAGCAACATGGTTTGTAGGGAGGACACAAAAATTGAGAAGTTATTGTAAGCGTGAAAAGGGTGTTGTAGAAGTGTGCCAAGAATCCCTAAACAATGATCAAACTTAAGGTGAGGATCACCAACCCTTTCATGAATGGTGGTATGTGTTGTTGATGTATTTGTGTTGAGATTGGATGCTAGTGGATTTGAAATCCTAGGATAGGAATTGTATTGGTCACTTAAGCTTTATTGGAGGGAAGCATGAGAGTGGACCAAGTAGCCTAGTGCAACACCTTCATGGACAAAGATGGCTGATAGGAGTGGCAGATTGAAAGAGCTCAAGTTTTATCAACCAGAAGTAGTTATTGAAAAACCATGTTCATTGTTGGAGAAGAGGCATTCGATGATCATAAGTGGCAGCCCTCCTGCCCTATGTTAGTATTAATTGGAGTAGAACATAAAGACTATAGCGGGAAAAAGGTCCCTAAAGGAGCTGAGGAGTAAAAATGGGTAGAAGTCTCAAAGTGTTGTGGCCTTGAAGGATGAAGGAGAAACTAGTAGCATGAAGATCTTATGTGTTTAAATTAGATGTATTGATGATAAGTTAGAGGGCATATTGATGATCTGAGGTTTAGTAGACTAAATGATTGGGTGCATTGATAGAGGTAGATGTTGCAGAATGGAAGTAAAGGACCCACAATGTCTAAGATACAACAAAGAAGTTATGATTGCATGTTACATCAACTAGACCATCAATGTATCTTATATCTTATTTTCTTGTACTAATGGATATGTGAGGGCCATTATCCATGGTACATGATCCCTAGAATATTTTATTATTTAGTTGAATTAATATAAAGAAGTTGGCCCATTGTACATATTGTGTAAAAAGTTTTTTATATTTTATACACTAGTAGATTTACTGTTCTTTATATTCCATTGTGCAAAGTAGACGTGTTGTGATACTTGGTTTGATAGCATCAATGATTTAATATTCTATCCTAGGATATAGTATCATGGAAAATGAACATGGTATTAGAGCTACTTTTAAGTTCCAGCGAACCAAAGTGTGCACAACAAAGTACAAATTAAGAGGGAGTTGGTCACATTATTGGTGAAGGGATCACAATAATGTCAAAGTTGTAGGTTGGTCTCGGGTATGAGGACATGTTGGAAGGGTTGTCCAACTATAGTCACTGGAAGGAAAGGATCAAGTTGGTATTGCAAGTCTACAAGATTTGGGAATTTGTGGAGAAAGAAATCAAGAAGCTAACTGACCCTAAGGAGTTGGAAGTGTAGGGGAAGCTAGATATGAAGGCAAATTTGATCATCCTAGATGGTGTGAAGGACTCCTTAATACCACATTTTTCCAGGAAGAACACTATACATGAGATGTGGATTTCTCTTCAGAATTCTTTCCACAATAAGAATGAAAACTAGGTATTGGTATTGGAGGGTAAGTTGAAGGCCACAAAAATGATACAAGGTGAAGGGGTGAATTTGTATTTTACGAGGTTGTCTCAAGTTAGAGATGAGATTACCATCATTAGTTTGACTATTACAATTCTGAGATGGTGATGATAACCTTGAATGGGTTTACTCTAGAGTGGAAGCCATTCATGGAGGGAATAATTACTAGGGACAAGCTAACATACCAGGATAGTATGTGGGATGAATTCGTTCAGGAAGAGTTGCAAGACAAGGATCTTTATCCAGACAAGAAGGCTTCAAATGATGATGTGGGAATTGCAACGAGAATGAAGGGAAACCAAAATAAAGACTTAAGTAAGATCAACTATTTCAATTGTGGCGAGATGGGTCATTTTTTGAAGAGATGTCTAATGAAGAAGAAGGGAGATGATGATAAGAAGAAAGGGAAGCATGTCGTAGGTGTTACCACTTCTATCGAGATAGATGATCTCTCCACGTGGTTGGAGAAAGAGTACCTTTCTTTGATCTCTCATTTCTCATAGGGTACCATTGATGAGGCTACATGGTAAGTGGAAAATGGTGCTCCGAAGCATATGATAGGGTCATAGGATGTGTTCAAGACTCTAGTTGAGTGGGACTCAAAGATTCACATGGTGTTAGGTGACAAGAGTCAAGAAGAGATTAGGGGATCAAGAGCTATACCATTCAGGATGGAGACAAATCAGGTGTTGTGAGTTCATTATGGACCACTTGTACCATAACTCATATATGGTGTGATGTTTGATGAGCGCCAATATTGCAGCAAGGATGTTGCAACTCCTAGGCTACTAGCTTTATTTATCAACCCGATGTTCGTACAAACTTGGAGTTGAAAATGCTATATGCACAAGTAGAAGTGAAGGTCCTGCCTATTTTCACTATTCATCTACCAAGAGACCACAGGGGTTCCAACCCAGTCTTCTATGGAGTCAAAAGAACCTTGATTATTTGATGGAAGAAGAGAAAATCTATTCTAAGAGAGCTACTCTACTACAGTAATGAAGAAAGAAACATGTAATTTTAAATCACACCATATCCTAATTAACCATTTAAACAAATATGCTAAGCAGAATTGCTAAATAAACACTAACCTAATGCTGCTATATAAGTTATAGGCGTAAAGCACATCAAGCCAAGCTAATGTGTAAGCAAGGAAACTAAACTAAATCTGTTTTCAATTTTTTTGTTTTTTTTTCTTTTATGATCAGACAGTGTTAGAGTTTGATTAAATAACCAAATTGAAATTTAGAATTGGTAGTGTTTAAATGATATGAAAAACAAAGTTCAGGAAGGATTCAAGAAAAAAAGAAAGCGAAGATTGAAATCTGGATAAGGAAGATGTAATGAAGCAACAATGCACTGGAACCGTTAGATCAGTTGGGAACAATATTAACAGGAGATGAGTGGCGAGGATCTTATTGCAGGAGATTACGTGAATAGATGGGCGAAACGGGATTAACGGGATATAAATGGTGGATATATTATCGCAGGAGATTAAGTGAATAGATGGGAAAACATGATTAACGGGAGATGAATGGCAAAGATCTTATCACATGGTAGTAAGTGAATAGATGGGCGAACAGGATTAATGGGAGATGAATGCCAGAGATATTATCAGAGGAGATTAAGTCAATAGATGGATGGATCACATCAAGTCACGTGTCGACAAAAGAATAAAAAAAATGCAGAATGATGGAGCGGTCTTCGTAGGTGGTAAGAAGTTTCTCGCACACCCTTAAAGTTGTAAGCGAAATTCCTAAGTTTTAGGCAATTAGCCTAAGTGAGTGACATGTAGCACAATAAAACCACTTTTCTCGCATGCTCTCAGGCAGATATCTGCCATGCAAGAATTCAGGTGAGATTCCACAAAAGCCGTTGGATCATTCGGGATTGATCAATGGTGTAGATCATCCATCCTAGCTAGTGATTGGTGACGCAATAGCCATCAGATCAAGTGATGCAGATTGACAGTGGAGATTTGGAACACCTAAAGTTAAACATTGAAATGTATATAGGTGGTAAGCAATATCTCATGTGCCCTAAAAGCTGTAAGGGGAATTCCTAAATTTCACATGATTAGCCTAAGTGAGTGACACGTAGCATGGGAAAACCACTTTTCTCGCATGCTCTTGGTTGTGTATTAGTCATGCAAGAATCCATGTGAGATTGTGCAATAGCTATTGGATCATGAGGGATTGATCAACGATGTAGATCAGCCAAGCTAGTTGGCAAGCAGGTGACGCGATAGTCATTGGATCAAGCAAAATAGATCAACAATGGAGATTTGGAGTGCCTAAAGTTAAACGTTGAAATGAATATGCGACATGCGGGTAATTTCGATTGGTCAAGTTTGTTATGGGTCAAATGGTAAGGAGATCTATTGGTATAATCTAACTAAGACATGATTTATTGGCCTCTGCATATATTATGCATGAAGAAAGTGCTGAAGGAAATCAGAATATGAATGAGATATTATTAAAGAAAGATAACGATGAAATGAACCATGTACTAAATCAAGACGACAAACTCCAAAGCTCATGCAAGAACTAGAAATCTACATTTTTGGGGTTGTTGAAGGGTCTCTTCCTTAAGTCATGGTCCCATAGGGATGAGGTGAGGCTGAGACAGCTGCTGACAACCTTATGGCTATCTTTTTCTCCTTGCTAACCTGCTAATTGAAAGAAGGAAAATATGGAAGAAAACTAAAACATAACCAATCTATGCTACATTGTTGTAATGGAAATGCATCTACTTAAGAAAATGAATGATTAAACCATGAATCTATGTGGTACACTGTTGTAATGGAAATGCAGCTACTTAAGAAAATGAATGATTAAACCATGAATCTATGCTAGCATACATGTACAATAAAGAGGAGTTTTAGATACTAGGTTTGGGCCCTAACCCAAGAGCTTCAACCCTCTAAATTAACTCAGTGCTGGCTCAAAACAAAACTCATCTTATTATCAAAACAATGGATTACATCCAAAAATGTCACAAATATTACAACTCAAAAATAAAGTAGAGTTTTACAATCAAAATTCTGAATCCTACTGAGGTCCTAAGCCTCTCTACTTATACGACTGAAGTCTCGAATGACTTCCTTAAAATTATGGAGCTTGGTTCCCAAACTCGAGATAAACTGGTGCTTTGACTTTCACTTGCTCAGCTGCCTTCTAGTCCTCATGATTTGGATGTTTGCACTCTGAGCTGATGAAGGAATATTCAAATGGAGGGGTAGTAAATGAGGAGGATTTACCTCCCTATAATTCCTCTCCCTTTCCCCATTCGAGTTTTGACCAAGGCCTTTGCTGAAATCCCTTACTTTTATCCTTTAATCCTGTGTTAAATTCACATTAGACCACAAAGAAAAATATCCAACTCTAACTCATCTCATAAAAAAAATATAATCAAAAGTATGTAATAAGTTGTGAGAATAGTTGGTTTGACAAAGCTAGGAGGTGAATTAAGGCCCATATAATTACCCAATGATGAGGCTCATCAATGTTCATCCAAAAAATCAAGCATAGGGGATTTCAGGTTTTTTTCTATGATGGGAAGGCAAGACTCCACAGGTGTTCTGATTGGAGTTAGAAAGCATTATCTCTATACACCGACGGGTGAGACTATAGATCATAGAAAGAAGAAGAAGAAGAACCAGGTACAAGTTGCAGAGAAGTGGGTTCAAGTTTCAGAGGAGTAGGAACAGGCTCCAGAGGCTCAGAGGGAGTTGCGCTCTAGAGGGAGTTTGCAAGATCAAAGGGAGATCGTGGATGATAAGAAGAGTGTGTGGTCAATAGGGATCAAGCATGTTTCTACAACTGACAAGAAGGAATCATGGATGGATTGGAAAAAAATTCAAGATAAGAAGAAGAGGTAGGAGGCCTCTAGTGAAAGTGATAGATTATATAGAGGCGTAGTCCATGCTACAAGGATTGTTGCAGTTATGGGCGCTAGGAGTTGGGGGAGTGTTGTGAGTAGTGATAGTGATAGTGATAATTATGAGTTACTACCTATTCTTGGAAGTACCTCCCTCACTAAGAGGGAGTGTTAAGATTTGGTAGCTTGGGAGGTACTCCAAGCTGTAAGGTTCAGGGTTTGGAGGTTGGAGCACCACAAATGGCTTTGTGGGCTTGGTACCCAAGCATGTGGCCTTTTCACCCAAGCTGGTGGGTGTGAAATATGAGGAATTTCGACAATTTGACACATGGAGGTGTTAGAGTACCCATACATGAAAAAGGGGAAGTGAAAATCTTCGAAATTTGAGCTCTAGAAGTGGAGATATGAATTTTTCTATGTGGTTTTAGGTAAATTTGGCATACAAGTCAAGTCAGCTTGAGTATTAGGTGTGCAAAATGAGAGTGCGATGGAGCCACATGAATTAGATATAAATTAAGGAGACTATGAGGTAATTTCCTCACATCCGAGTGCATGTTCTCATGTGTAATAAATATATGAGGTAACTGAGTTAGAGAAGGAGACTAGAAGAAGTGATCGATATATTTTATATGTTATTACTTATCTATTTTATGGATGAGGAGCTATATGTGGTTGAGGAATTTATCGAGGGAAGTTTGGGTGGTGTTTTTGGCATGTTTGTGGTGGTATATCTCTCCTAAAAGTAGGTCACAACTCTTGTTGCAGGTTACAGATGATCCACAACCTTAATGATCCTTTTACAAGGGACCTAAAGGTTGAGGATAGCTCAAGTAGGGTGTAAACTTGAGTTCCTTGGACTGGATGGGTTGTATCTCATGTTTGTGGGCTAGAAGCAAGCCTTGGATAACAACGAATTAGAGATTGTTTGTAGGGAGGCCACAGTAGTTGAGAAGGTCTGGTAGGCATGAAACGATTGTTGTAGAAACCTACCAATAAGCTATAACCAATTATCAAACTTGCAACAACGAGCACCAGGCCTTTCATGAATGCAAGTTTTTGTTGTTGATGTATGTGTGTTGAGATTATATGCTAGTGGACGATAAATTTGAGGAGAGGACTTGTATTGGTCACTTTAGGGTTGTTAGAGGGCAACATGAGAGTGGACGAAGTAGCCTAGTGCATCACCTTGATAGACAAAGGTTGATGCTAAGAGTGGAAGATTGAAAGAGCTCAAGGTTTGTCTATCTAGGAGAGCAGTTATTGACAACCCATGTTCATTATTAGAAAATATACATTCGATGATAATAGGTGGCAAACTCCAATGCTATGTTAGTTTTCGTTAGAGGAGCACATGAAGACTATAAGGGAAAGGAGCTGAGGAGCAGTAGTGGGAAAAATTTTGAAAGTGTTGTGGCATTGAAGGATGAAGGAGTAGCTAGTGAGAATGGAGACCCTATGTGTTGATGAGAGATGTAATTATGGTCAAATATAGAGTATATTGATGACCTAAGTTTTAGTGACATGAATAAATTAGTGCATTGATAGAAGTATGTGATGAAAAATAAAAGTGAAGGACCCACAATGTACATGATATGGAAAAAAAATTGTGATTGCATGCTACATTAATTAGACCTCCAAGGTGTCAGGTATCTTTTATTCTTGTACTAGTGATATTTGAGGACCATTATCCCTCGTATAGGAGCCCTACACTATTGTATTTTTTAGTTGGATTAATATGATGAAGTTAGTTTATTGTACATATTTTGTAAAAGTTTGTGTATATTTTGTGCACTAGCAGATTTGTTGTTGTTTATATTCCATTGTGAAAATTAGACTTGTTTTTATACTTGGTTTGGTAGAATCAGTGATTTAAGTTTCTATCCTGGACTCCAATATCGTGGAAAATATAAAA